>JADZMA010000069.1:0-83004 GCA_020796225.1 Arion vulgaris
AACTGGATATATTGTCTCAGAAGGTTGAATGGGTTAAGTCCAACCACTTCATTCTTTGTTTCTCAATTAATTCAAGCAAGGTTCTGTACCAACTTTCTTTATACTGATGTAGGTGACTGTCTTTTCTGGTTACTTTTCTTAGGCTCTACAATTTATATGTAGATATTTTTAGCGATTGCGCTTTGCTCATTGTCCATGTTTGCTCTGTAATATAAAGTAGGATGAGAATGCTGTTGATCATCTGTTGTTTAGCTGTCAGCAGATTTTGGTTGCCTCAACAATGGGGCTAGCTGGTAGATTACAGCATTTGCTTTTGCACTCTAGCCTCTATCTCACTATCTAGTCTTCCATCTTCTGTGAATATGCTTCCTAAGTATTTGAGTTTTGTATGTGATTCTTGTATGTGTATAGTATACGTGAGTTAATAGTTAGTGATTGCATGCGTTATAGGTGTGCGTGTATATGTGTGTGTGTATGAGTGAGTTAAAGACTGCATGTTTGGGTGTGTGTATGTGCATGTGCGTGCGCGTCCGTGCTGCGTGTGTGCTTAAATAGTGTATGTGTGCGCGTGCGTGCTGCGTGTATGTTTAAATAGTGTGTATGTGTGCGTGCGCGTCCGTGCTGCGTATGCGCTTAAATAGTGTATGTGGGCGCGTCCGTGCTGCGTGTATGTTTAAATAGTGTGTGTGTGTGCGTGTGTGCTTAAAAAGTGTATATGTGCGCGTCCGTGCTGCGTGTGTGCTCAAATAGTGTGTGTGTGCGCGTCCGTGCTGCGTGTGCGTTTAAATATATTTCAAGAGTTTTATTTAATTTGTTCAAATTATTTTTTATGACAGTTCTGAAACAAACACGTAAAGTCCATACGAGGAAATGGCAAATCGTTGTTCGACATTTCTATCCCAGGATGGAACCGGATATCATACAATTACTCAAGTGCCAATTCGCGGTCAGACGTGTACACATCACGGCGAACCAACACCGCTCTTTTAGTCATTTTACTACTTTTTCATCGCAGTCCGCGACGGAACACAAGTCAGCCATTGTGTTTTTCGATCGAATCGATGAAACAGCATGTAAACAATTGCTTCATATGAAATATGTGTCATTCATATAGTAAAACAGATTGTTCAACGTGTAACTGTAACATATTCTACAGATCTGGAAAATTCTATGATTATATGTTAAATAGAAGCTATTTTGAAAGAAATTTTTCGATGGTCACTACCATTATTTTGGAACCTTGAAAATTTCGCTTGGTACTACCATAAACATCGTATTTACGTGAAACGACATTATAACTTCTCTTTACTCATAAATTTTCATTACTAGAACATTTTCTCTCTTCTAAGGGCAACTTTACGTCTGCACCTCGTCAATAACCTACCAGACTTACCATTTCTCTGTGCTACGAAGCCGGTTTGCTTTTGACGTCCATAACAACCGCTGCAGTTTGCGATCTTCTCGTGAATTCTTTTCGTCATTTACTTGTGTCAACGATATCCAGCAATGCTAAATACAAATTTTTAATTTTCTTTTATATTTCAAACATTATTTATGCCTTTCAGTTGACTTTTTTATCGAGTATCAACCGTAATAATATAAATATCCACACTAGATCTAGCTGTCCAAGTGAACCATTCGTCAGCGATAGACGGCAATAATGATTGGACCGATCTTTATCGTACACTATTCAGATTTACTTGAAGTCTCATATTATTGTATTGTGATTTCAGAATTAAAATAACTAGTGAATCATTTCAGTATCCTTTTAATTGTCTTTCTTAATTATAGGCATTTCATGTTTAAAAGTTGTGCCATTTAAATTGCACTCATTGCTAGTTGCAATGAAGCTCTGTGACAAAATATAGTCTAGTAGCAATTTCAAATGTAACTATTGCAAGATCATCTACGTTTTCTTTTTATGTAAACTTCTTCTGTGACTTTTAATTTGTTAGTGGTTGAACTAAATGTGATAATTAGTGATGAAATACTGCATCATGTCTTCTACATGAACATACATTGAACAAGCACATTTTATGTCATTGAAAGTTTTGTGTAGGACCTGAGCTTTGAGTAAAATTGATTAATTGTACAGTAAACACAATGATACAGCAAATCAGATCTTTGTATAAATCCTAATTTCTATATAGTTGAAGTACAGGTAAATGATTTACCAGTGTGTTTTCATTATTGTCAAAAACTTTCTTGATTGTTTAAAAAATGTATTGACTACTAGATCAACAATTTCAATGAATAATATCCTTTCTAATTTCCCCATGCATTGACCTTAGTCTTGCAATGATGGTCAAGCTTTAACACTTTCTGAGTAAATTATTCACACAACCTCTATCTCAGTTTTAAAATAAAGTAATAAATATATTTAATGTTATTGCAAGGTTGAAGCCAGTTGCATGGAGAGATCATAATGAATATTATTTATTGAAACTGTTGATCTAGTGCTCATTATATGTTCCACACAACCAAAACAATTTAGAAAATAATAAAAGCATATTGGTAAATTATTCACTCTAGCATCAGAGGTTAATTTTTTGTATTCATATATTTCTTGATTTATCTGCAATATGGTGTGCTGTTCTGAGTGACTCTTTGAATAGTGTGAGTTTTATATATTTACTTATGTATGCACATCTCACATACAAACATGCTGGATACTTATTTGGTAAATCATTTATATATGTTGAGTAAATATAAATGATCACATTTAGTTCAACCACTAACAAATTGAAAGTCACAGAAGAAGTTTACATAAAAAAAGAAAATGTAGATGATCTTGCAATAGTTACATTTGAAATTGCTACTAGACTATATTTGTCACAAAGCTTCATTGCAGCTAAGCAATGAGTGCAATTTAAATGGCACAACTTTTAAACATGAAATGCCTATAATTAAGAAAGACAATTAAAAGGATACTGAAATGATTCACTAGTTATTTTAATTCTGAAATCACAATACAATAATATGAGACTTCTCAAGTAAATCTGAATAGTGTACGATAAAGATCGGGCCAATCATTATTGCCGTCTATCGCTGACGAATGGTTCACTTTGGACAGCTAGATCTAGTGTGGGATATTTAATATTACCGTTGATACTCGATACAAAAGTCAACTGAAGGCATAAATAATGTTTGAAATATAAAAAGAAAATTAAAATTTTGTATTTAGCATTGCTGGATATCGTTGACTAAAGTAAAATGACGAAAGAATTCACGAGAAGATCGCAAACTGCAGCGGTTGTTATGGACGTCAAAAGCAAACCGGCTTCGTAGCACAGAGAAATGGTAAGTCTGGTAGGTTATTGACGAGGTGCAGACGTAAAGTTGCCCTTAGAAGAGAGAAAATGTTTCTAGTAATGAAAATTTATGAGTAAAGAGAAGTTTAATAATGTCGTTTCACGTAAATACGATGTTTATGGGTAGTACCGAAGCGAAATTTTCAAGGTTCCAAAATAATGGTAGTGACCATCGAAAAATTTCTTTCAAAATAGCTTCTAACATATAATCATAGAATTTTCCAGATCGTAGAATATGTTACAGTTACAGTTGAACAATCGGTTTTACTATATGAATGACATATTTATATGAACAATTGTTTACACGCTGTTTCATCGATTCGATCGAAAAAAAACACAATGGCTGACTTGTGTTAAATTTATTTACCGTTACGGACTGCGCTGAAAAAGTAGTGCAAATTACTAAAAGAGCGGTATCTTAATGCAAATATGACGCCGTGACATAAACCGGGCGGCTATTTCTTCTATACACCGTTTAACAATTACGGAAGGCGGTTTGGTCTCAGCTGTTAAAAAAAAATTAAATAGCAGAAGTCGGAGGGATCAAAGTGTAGACATTTGCCGCGGCAGATCTCGATCTCATGCCGTTTTCGGAAGGTCATAAGCAGTACAGGGTTAAGATTATATTTAGACATCTAGGCTGCCCGTTTGTTCCCGGGCTCAGGGAGCAAGAATAGTAATACTGCGACCTACAGGGCATGTCGTAGAGACGACTGAGTAGGGTTTAGGGAAGCTACCATAGTAAATAAAGCGTCGCAGAAATCGGATATGCTGGCCTACTAGTATGCGCATAACTGGCACAACGTACAGTCGATCTTAGACTTGGATCACATACAGATCCTCATAGCGTGTTGCCGAAAAGAAGATTTTCATTTCAATCAATCCACCTCAACTTCTAGATTGCAGGAGCTAGGTTTGCAGATTGGAGTAGCAAGAAAAGAGCAGCATAACAGGTATATGAGTAGGCTTATCAATCAAAATCGAACTTGTACGGTCAGTCGCTGGACGCTGTTGGAGATATTGCCAAGGAGATCGGAGAACACCTATAGACATGTCCGGAGTGCAATGAAGATATTCCCAAAATGAAATAGAAACAAATCACAAAGAATGGTTAACAAGTGGTCGATATCGAACGTTCGAAGAAGAAGAAGAAGAAGAAGTCCTCTAGGCTACATTGAGCGTCTGTAAGCAAGCGGTCGTGAGCTCAATCACAACACAAGCTCACTTGGCTCAAACTCTGCAGCGGGTAAATTTGGAAGCAAATATTTTTCCCTTCGATTTTTACGAACGATAAAATAGACCTCACCGTTCGAAAGCAATGGCAACTACTGAACGTATAAGTGGTTCTTAGAAAATCGACGACTCGTTTACTGTGGTTGATGTCTACGTCCTGTAAAGGATATGCCACGATTTTCAGATTAGGGTACATGTTTTGTGAGGGGCGGATTGTGTGGCGAAGTGGTCAGCAGGTCTGCATGTTGTGAGGTTCAAATCTGGAACGTCTTGTTCAGTTCCGCTTGTATTTTCGGGTGATCCCAGGTTTCTCCTGAAGGTACGGAGCTCATGCTTTATGCAGTAGTCTAGTCAGGTGACTGGCCATTGCTGCGTAGAGGACCGAGTCATGGGGGAAATCCAAGAGCAACGAGAAATCCTTCGCAGTGAGAGCTACTTTTTTTTAATAGACAGCAAAAACAGTGGGTTTTTACAGAAAATTGGAATTTTGATTAGACTATCATCATTGCACTTCGGGAGTAACCATGTGTGCTCCAATCTCTTTCTTACATAACAAGATCTCAGCGGCAGTGCATGAACTCCGTAGCACCGGCGAGGAGCCCTGTGTAATTTTGAAGATGGTGAAAATTTTATAGGGACTTTATTTTAATCATTTTTATGAATTTTACCCAGGGAGTGACTTTGCAGTCTACTGTTATCGTTTTCAACTGTGATGCTTTTAACATGCTCAGCCTGAACACGGGGCCTACTTTTATCGTCCGTCTCCGATAGGACCCAGGAAATCGTTCTCACCACATTGGTATCAAAGGGTCTCTGGAAATATATCCCGATCTTTTCACGCGGGAAACAAACCGGGTATCTTTATAACGAAAGTCGAGCACCTTACCTCTAAGCCACAGAAACCCCCAAGACGATACGGAGAACCCCATAGAATAGAATGAGAACGAAATAAAGACAGACTTGTGCCGTAAGTGTCTAACAATTTACTACCATCTTAATGACGCAGTGACTCAGGACTTGATAAACATTTGGACATATGCCTAGAGTATAGTAGAAAGCATGACCAACAGGCAATCTGGTAGGCGGGAACACAGTGAACCCTACCTTGTCTGTTGTATCATTGGCAAGCAATTATAATCCTCTCTGTCACTAGTGATGGGACAGCCCAATTCTGACTTTAGTCCAGGTTGGTTTGAATATCTACATACACCAGTGGCGGCTCGTGATCATTGTTCTTGGTGGGGCCAGACATTTTTTCCGGATAAATCATGGTTTTGGTTGCTATATTTTAATTTATAAAATAATAAATACAGTTATACATTATTTTTGTGGTTCCCGGCCCCATTGGCCCTTTAATGACGAGCCGCCACTGACATACCTATAGTTCATGTGGTTTTTTGTGGTGTTTTTTTTGGAGTGGTTTGACTAACATGAAGAATGGTTTTTTTCATTGCACCAGGTTTCCCCATTTTTTACGTCCTTTCGGTAGAAATGGCAAGCCAATAGCCGTGACAAAGTCAGTAGTTCTAGCAACAATCCTAGAGATTTCGAAAACGTTCAAATGTGACGGTCCGGTTTGGAACTACAACCTTCAAAACGACAAGCAAACGTTCTAACCATTAACCACTTCCTCTCATGGGGGGCACAGACGCAAATGTAATAAAGGGACAACGTGCACCAGGGTCAGTGAGCTGGCACTGATCCCAAAACCTGGGACCCTCCCCACTCCCCACTCCCCACCCACCCCAATATCTTGTCATGGGGCATATACACAGAACTCATTACTTTATTTTTCTGTAAATGACCTGAGCATCAGTTTTGAAATTTGTTTAAAGTTGAAAATCGCAATTTGTGAATTTCTATTTGAGTCAGAAGATGGAGGGATCTTTTTCATCCTGTTTGAAAAGCCGACCGAACACCGTTTTCCTCTTTCGAGTCATTACTAATTATGGCTGAAACAGAAAAAATTTTAGTTAGTGGTTTATTGATGTCGCCTCCATTACTGGTTTCAAATCACATAGTGGCCACTCTCCGGTAAGGGTGGGTAAGATTTGAAGAAGAAAAACGGACGGTACACAAAATCATTCAATTCCAGTAGCCGACCACGACCACGTAGTGTTTGCTGGTTAATAAGTCAGTCACGTGACCTGTGACCTAATTATCCAGACAGTCACGCGGAGATCGGCTTACCAGTTATCACTTTTATAATTATCGTGCGTTGAGAAAATGAGAGAGAAAATTTGCCAACCTCTGGAAGCGCTCACAAACTGGTCCCCCCCAACTGTTTCAGCCGGTGGAGATATTTGCAACCGGGCACACTGCTCGGGCACTAGAAGACGATCCGACGCGCGCCAACAGTCCCATCAAAATTCTCTTGGCACTCGTTACGGTATCACCAAGTTTTCAATACAGTCACACTGTTAATAGCTATAATACAAACCAGCAGTAATTTATTAGGTACAATATTGTTTCTTAACTGTTCAGTCAATCCGTGGTTTTATTTCGTTCATTTTAACAGACTTGTTAAACCGTGTCGTTCAAGCTGGATATAACAGTAGCGTGTTGAGATACATCACTTCAAATTTCTCATTGTCTGCATATACAAGTTTGAAACGGCATGTTCAACGTGTCAATGCTGAAACAACGAACATAATTTTATTATATACTGGAGTATTTTTTCAACCTAGTTGGTTATGTGGTTAAGTGATTCATCCATTATCTTGCATCGAAGGTCTGGGTTCAATCAGTAGCAATTCTGTTCACGAGTGTATATTTTCTAGAAACCTATAGGATTGTTGCAGGAATGCAGGTAATACAAAGTATTACAGGTGGCGTGCTATTTATGCGGAGAGGACCGAACCATATGAGGTAAAACGGTGCTAGGAAGTCAATTCTTCGACTAATAGACTATAGATAGTTGTATATTATATTATATATGTGCTAGACTTCTTTTGAAAGTCTTTTGAAATAAATGGCATTTCGTCTAATCGATGGGCCTTTCATTTCCATAAAGGAAGCTCATTACATTTCACTTTTAGTAGATCTCGATCAGTTTATTAATTCCATAAAGAAGAACTAATGTCATTCCACTTAAAGAAGAACTAATGTCATTCCACTTAAAGAAGAGCTAATGTAATGAAGAACTAACGTAATTCTACTTTAAGAACTAATGTAATGCCTATTAACGGAGAACTAATGTAATGCCACTTGATGGAGAACAATGTAATTCTCCTTTTTTTTCCCGATCCAGAAGCACTGAACTTTCAGCGATCTGGGGAACCTGTGGCTTTTCTGCCAGCCCGCAGAATTGAACCCCACTCACAGAGGCGTGTCACCCACAACACAACGCTACGAACACGCTGAGCAGTCAGGCATGTAATTCTACTTAAAGAAGAACTAATGTAATTTCATTTAAAGGAGAACTAATTCAAATCACATAGAAGATTCAGTTCAGTTTTACTTAAATGATATCTGATCTTCCTCTTCTTCTTCTTCTCTTCCTCATTTTATATTTGTAGATTGGAGGGTTGAGTAATTACTTCATGTGTATTTGTTCTAATGCAGCTTGTAGCTTTGATTCATTTCTTAAGGTTGTTCTTGTACATGACTCCATCTTTACATGGTCGTCCTCTTGTTCTGAACTCTTTATACTTTTTTCATTGTGCTGTCTTAATGAAAAGGTGTTATGTAATTTGAAATGTAAATAAAGTCAAAATGTTTTATTTCAAACAAACTATGAAATCTTCTTCTTCGAACCTTATGGAGCGTTCTACTCTTTGTGATTGTATGTGATCTGAGCTTAAGAGCGATTGTACGTTGTGCCACTTATGCGCCTACAAGTAGGCCAGCATATCCGATTTCTGCGGCGCTTTTTATTTACTTTGTAGCTGCTTCCCTGGACCCCAACCTTAGTCGCCTTTTACACATGCATTGTAGGTTGCAGTGTTACTATTCTTTGCTCCTCTAGTGGGCCTCAGCAGCACACGAGTGAATGCTTTACTTTCAAACAAACTATGAAATAATACATATTTGACTTGACAGAGTTTTTCAGAACAAAAGTTTTTTTTTTTTAGTCCTGCAACTGTTATTGGAGTTACTTGGACAATAATTTCTAGGAATAGCCATATCTGAACATGGGTCTTACGTTGAGAGAACATTCAATGTTTGATAAAGTTGTGTGCCAGAATCAACATTGATCCTACCGGTCTGAACTCATCCCTGATAAACTGATAGGATTATTACTATAGGATTACTTGGTCGTTGCTGTTTGGATCACTTCAATTCAAGAGGATTGTCACAGGATTACGAGACATCACAGACTATATTCCATGTTACCTTGTGAGTATTGATAATGTTATTTATGATGAGAGGACTTGAAACAAAGTTCTCATACTGTATTTTAGGGGGTGGTGGTTTGATAATTCTTCTTCTTCTTCTGAGTTCTCACTAGGTTGGAATTTCGGATTCTCTAATAAAGGCAGCCGTCTACTCCAGATTGTCAGCCACGTCATACAGTTTGTCTTGGACACTGGTGTAAGTGGACCACCTCTTGCTTCTCAGATCTGCGTACAGGGGGCAGTTCTGTAGGATATGCTCTGGTTGTCATACTCGCCAAGCCGTATGTTCTTGATGCCATCACTCCATCTTTTACATGGTCGTCCTCTTGCTCTTTACTCTTTATACTTTTCCAGTGTGGCTCTCTGTGGTAGGGTTAGGTGTATGTAGTTGAAATGTTACGATTAGAAATGTTTTA
The DNA here is from genome assembly GCA_020796225.1 of Arion vulgaris. Taxonomy (NCBI): domain Eukaryota; kingdom Metazoa; phylum Mollusca; class Gastropoda; order Stylommatophora; family Arionidae; genus Arion; species Arion vulgaris. The sequence goes on from JADZMA010000069.1 coordinate 9,298, forward strand.
TTTGAAACAAGCATGAAATGATAATACACAGTGGCGGCTCGTCATTAAGGGCCAGTGGGGCCAGGCCCAACCAAAAATAATGTGTAACGTGTATAAATAAAAATATAATCTAACCAAATATCATGATTTTTAACACAAAAATATGTCTGGCCCCACCAACAAAACTTACTTTGACCCGCCACTGATAATACATATTTAACTTGACCAGAACTTCGCAGAACGAATACATTTTTGGGTCACCAACCGTTATTGGAGTCACTGAACAATAATTTCTAGGAATAGCTTATATCTGAACATGGTTCTTACGTTGAGAGAACATTCAATGTTTGATAAAGTTGTGTGCCGAATCCAACATTGATCCTACCAGTCTGAGGCTCATCAGGCCAACTATAAACTTATGGACCTTCGGACTCAGGTAAGAATTATTGAAATCAGCCCCAACTACACCCGTAACCTCGCATTCCAGTATTGGTGTATATAGACGAATCATTTTAAAATCAACACAAAATGCTAACTCGAGTTATATTATGCAACAAGTTAAGTTTAACAATAAGGAATATCATTGTTATGAATATTTTTCACCAATAAATAACCATAGACTCACAGGGTGAGTAAAATTACAAAAAAGTTTGCAATGTTCTATCAAACATCTATATTTTCCGGCCCCCTTTTCTGATTTGGTCAGGAACCTAGCCAGTTGTCTGGCCTAGTTATCTAGAGTTGGCTGTGGCTCATCCCTGATAAACTGATAGGATTATTACTATAGGATTAATTGGTTGTTGTTGTTTGAATCACTTCAATTCAAGAGGATTGCCACAGGATTACGGGACGTCACAGACTATATTCCATGTTACCTTGTGAGTATTGATAATGTTATTTATGATGAGAGGGACTTGAAACAAGGATTCTCATACAGTATTTACTAGGGCAGGACTTTTTGAAACGAGTTTTAACATTTTCTGTGTAACAAAATCTAGTAATCGTAAATTGACATTGAGTGACCTTGAGATTGATAATGTAGCTAAAGGCCATTGAAGCTGTGCCGAGACTGGTAATTTGTATGTGTGCTTAATAGAATTTTGTTATTAGTAGTGCAACCTTGTGATTTGTACTGCTACCTTGTTGTTATAACATTCAGTATATATATATGGAACTGCAGTAAAACTATTTGATTGGCAAAACGTAATTACAAAGTACTGTAGTTTTACAAATTACAAAACAATGACAAAATACAGCAACGTTTCGACCAAAGTAATTACAGTACTTTGTAATTACGTGTTTTGTTATAACATTGAGATTTGAATGAGCAAATGAGATAATTGTCTGTCTGTGTCAGTAAGGTCTGTCTCGGTCGGTCACCGTCTGTTTGTCTATCTATCTATCTGTCTGTCTGTCTGTCGGCCCCGAGCCAACTATAAACTTATGGACCTTCGGACTAGGGTAAGAATTATGGAAAATCAGACCACAACTACACCACGTGACCTAGCATTCCAGTAATGTGGTATATAGACGAATTCATTTTAAAAGCAACACAAAATGCTAAATCGAAGTTACATTATCCAACAAGTTAAATTTAACAATAAGGAATATCAATATTATGAATATTTTTCACCAATAAATAGACGCAGAATTGAGTAAAATTGCATAAAGCGATGCAGTGTTCTATCAAATTATGTAATTTCCAGCCCCTTTTCTGATCTAGGTCAGGAATCCTCAGTCAGTTGTCTGGCCTAGTTATCTAGAGTTGGCTGTGGCCTGCCTGTCTGTCGTCCGTCGGTCTGTTTGTATGTCTGTCTATCTATCTGTCGATCGATCTGTCATTACATATTACCATTTGTCACATTTTATGTCCATAATATTTTAATAATTCTTCTTCTTGCAGACGTCTGCTATAAATTCATTCGTAATCAGGCCGTCTGGTATGGCGCTTCTGACTGATTTTTTTCGTGAAGTCATGCTTTCCTTATCATCGTTATCCCCCGTCATACAGGCGTGCCTTCTACGACTTCAGAGGCAGTCATTCTTTTGTAAAACCACATCTCTTTCTTCATCATCATCAAGTAGCTTGTCCCATCTGGAACTTGGCTCCTATGACAGCAGCCCTGAACAAGTCTCTATTCTGTGCAAGATACCCGGAGTCAGCAGCAGTCATTTTCAGCTTGTCAATAACATCCTGCCCCAACGTCGTCTGGTCTTCCTCTCGCTCATCAAAACATCTTGTCACAGCAATTTACTTTCGTAAACAGTTCTAGTTTACAAGATGATTATACTCGTATATTACAAAATCACCTAGCACGTATGTAGTCGCGCTGGCTTAATTGACAAGAATGTGGTTTGTCATTCTGGTGACGTGTGTTTAATTCACGTGTAAGGAAAATACGTTTTTTTCTTTTAAATCTTCTCTAAGCACTCATGACGTTTGATGTGTCCGAAATATTTAATTGTTCTTGATTTTATATTCTATACTAGCCAACTCTCTTTAATATTATCTTTTTTTTCTGATCCAGAAGCACTTAAGCTTTCAGCTCTTCGGCTCCGTGCCATGGACATCGTAACCGTTCGGTGCCACGAACACCGTAAATCTGGGAAACCTGTGACTTTTCTGCCAGCCCGCGAGAATTGAACCCACTCACAGAGGCTGATCACCTCTCTTTAATATAAAGCACGTTACAGAACAGAACATTTGTTCTTTTCTCGAAAGGAGGAATAACTTCCCGGAATAGATAAATAATAGTAAATACTACAAAAACCAAGATTTTCCCGAAAGTTTGTCTGGCCCACCAAGAACAATGAACAAGATCCGCCACTGTGTATTGCCAATGATTCACTTATGAGAGACTGATTTGGTATATGAGAACTGCTTGTATTTAGAGCACTGTAATACTCTGTTTCTCACTTTCAATGACAAACTACCACACTTTCAAGGCTTCTCTAATGTTATATGTTGTTACTGTCACATTAGTCGTTACATCTCACGTCTTCCAGAAACCATACCCTCCATTATTTCTCTCTCTTCTCTCTCTCTCTCTCTCACTCTCTCTCTCTCTCACTCTTTCACTCCTCTTCTCTCTCCCTCTCTCCCCTCTCTTTCTCTCTCTCTCTCACTCTCTCGCTCTCTCTTTCTCTCTCTAAATCACTGTGACGTTTAATGGGACCAAAATATTTCAGTTTCCGAGACAGGATATTGTTTATACGTGAATGCTTCTCAGTGTTCGGTCTTGTAGGGTGTCTGTATTTCTTCTCGACACACATATACACACAGACATGTTGATACACATACACACAGAGACAAGTTCGATACACACACATTACACGGACAAGTTCGATACATATAAATACACACTCGATACACATAAAGCTACATGTCGTATATGTATCACTCGATGCACATAGACATTCGTTGATATAGACACTCATTACGTAGACACTGTGCACATAGACACTCGGTACACTAGACACTCGGTACACGTAGACACTGTGCACATAGACACTAATTGAGCATGCACTCTAGAGTAGTAATATCCACACTGTACACTAGATATACTCAGTGGCGGCTCGTGATCATTTTTATTGGTGGGGCCAGACATATATTTTCAGGAAAATCATGGTTTCGATTAGGATATATTTTAATGTATAAAATAATAAATACACTTATTTTTGGTGGGACCGGCCCCACTGGCCCTTAATGACGAGCCGCCACTGGATATACTCGATACACATAGATATACTCGATTCACATAGATATACTCGATACTCATAGATATGTTCAGTACACACAAAACGTACAATAGGTACGGTACCACATGAACTTTGTTCCAACAGGATTTGGTACACACAGAACATGACCAGGTAAACACAGACATGACCGGGTAAACACAGACATGACCGGGTAAACACATAGATGACCGGGTACACACAAAAATGACCGGATACACACAGACATGACCGGGTACACACATACATGGTAGGGTACACACAGACATGGTAGGGTACACACAGACATGACCGGGTACACGACATGGTAGGGTACACACAGACATGGTAGGGTACACCATACAATAGTGTAGAATGAGGCCAATTATCTGTCTCCCATCTCCTCTCTGGTCATTGACACTATTATCGATTTTATTATTATGACTTTTTCCCATCCGCGTGAATTTATCTTCAATAAATTGGCTTGTGGCTGTGTGGATTTAGGCTCTCGTGAGTGGGAGGGTACACATTCTAACGTAATTGCAGGTATAGGCTCTCAATTGATAGTTTGGACACAAAATCATATGAGGGGAGGGGGCCACTAGGATCATGTGCATTTGTGTGGGTATACTCATGCTTAACTGTGTGTGTACTCTTGAGTGTACGTTGTGCCAGTTACGCCTACAAGTAGACCAGCACATCCGATTTCTGCAATGCTTTTTATTTACTAGGGTAACTTCCCAGGCCTACATCAATCGCCTCTTACGACATGCCTTGTAGGTCGCATTGGTGCTATTCTTGGTTCAGGCACCACATGGGTGAACATTGCTTGTTTGACTTCTTCTTCTTCTTCAATGACCCAGTGCACTGAGGCGCTTGCCCTTCACCCAATGCTATGTAGTGGTAGTTGCATGTGTTTGTAAGTTGTTCTTTTGTTCCGTATAATATACTCTATTTATCTGGCCTTGGAGGAAGGAGGATCTTCCTGATGTCATCTAGTGCTTGGCACCTGAAGTTGTGGTGGTGAACTGTTTCATGATGATGTGCACACATCTGGCACTCTGGAGTGTGTTGTGGAAAACTTGTTTACATACGCAATCTTCACCCATGTGTTGTCGGGGCTCACAAAGGAAGCAAAATAGTGACACATGTGACCTACAAGGCATGTCGAAGAGTGACTGAGGTAAGGGTCTAGAAGCTACTCTAGTAAATAAAGCGTCGCGAAATCGGCTTTTGGCCGTCTTGTATGCGCATAACTGGCACAACGTTAATCGATCTTAGACTCAGATCACATACGGATCACATAGAGTGGTTTAACAAGTGGTCGATATGGAGCGTTCCAAGAAGAAAAAGGAGGTGCTGACCTACTTGTAGGCGCATAACTGGCACAACATACAATCGCTCTTCGGCTCAGATCACATACAAATCACACAGAGTGGTTAACAAGTCGATATGGGTGTTCCAAAAAAGAAGAATAAGAAGAAGAAACGGAATCTGATATCAAAATGTTGCAATGGCTCTAAACAACACCATCTCTTACTATTTCTAAAATCCTTATATCTTTCCCCCTCATTTTTATTTAGCTAAGGAGGCTATTTACGATCCTCATTACTTCCAACGCATTTCCTTCCCTAGTTACATATGATAAACTACCAATTACACGCACACAAAAAATGGTGCCCAATTAAAGCCGAGCTAACTCATTTTTAAAACGCCTGTTCCCTTGAGTTGTCTGCGCCTAATTGTATTTCCCAGATCTACTCTCTTGGCTATTGATAATTTTCCCATTTTTTGTTTGTTTTTAACGATCTGGCAACTTCTTGATGTTTGTATTTTGGACGCTTTATTTGCTGTAGAAACTTCTGTGTGTTTTTTCTTGTAATGTTTTTGTAGAAAAGTGTCCTTATATTCTGTAATGATTGTTTGTAGATGTTTTGTTTATCATTTAATTGGTTGTATATGTTTGAACTTGTCATTTGATTGGTTGTATATGTTTGAACTTGTCATTTCATTGGTTGTGTCTGTTTGAACTTGTCATTTTTTTTTTATTAGTTGTATATGTTTGAATGTCATTGGTTGTGTATGTTTTAACTTGTCATTTGATTGGTTGTGTATGTTTAACTTATCATTTGATTGGTTTGTGTAAGTTTAGACTTGTCATATCATTGGTTGTGAAGTTTGAACATGTCTTTTCATTGGTTGTGTATGTTTTAACTTGTCATTTGATTGGTTGTGTATGTTTTAACTTGTCATTTGTTTGGTTGTGTAAGTTTGAATTTACTTGTCATTTCATTGGTTGTGTTTGTTTGAACTTGTCATTTCATTGGTTGTATATGTTTGAACTTGTCATTTCATTGGTTGTATATGTTTTAACTTGTCATTTGATTGGTTGTGTATGTTTTAACTTGTCATTTGATTGGTTGTGTAAGTTTGAACTTGTCATATCATTGGTTGTGTATGTTTGAATTTACTTGTCATTTGACAGCTCTTCTTCTTCAGACGTCCCATATCAATCATATTAAACCCTCCTTATGGTTGTATGTGATCTGAGTCTAGGGTGATTGTACGTTGTCCAGCTATGTGCAACAAGTAGGCCAGCACCACGATTTCTGCGATGCTTTTTATTTACTAGGGTAGCTTCCTAGGCCTTCCTAGACCCCTATCTTAGTCGCGTCTTACGACGTGCCAGATTATTATTCTTTGCTCCCCTTTCAGGCCCCAGCAACATATGTGCAAGTTGGCAGTTACAGATAGGTGGACTTGGATGAATGTTTCTTTTTTTTACTGTAGATAAATGTGCGAATTGTTATTTTTAGTGGCTGGTTATAGTCACAGATTTTCATTTTCTGCCCGTTGGAAATCATATCTTTCATAGTCTATATATTGTTGTGCTGTGAATTCGTCCTCCTGTTATATCGTTTGTGATAAAGGCCTTTTTGTCGAAACGTTACGAAATTCAGAAATATGTATTGTCATTGTTTTTGTATTTTGTAAAACTACAGTACTTTGTTATTACGTGTTTCGCCATTTGTCATAGTTTTACTGCAGTCTCCCCTATATCGAGATACTTTCACACCTTAGTGTATAACTTTAGTCTGTGCTATGGCGACTAGGCCTGTAACTCTCTACCATTCTGAAAAATTACACTCCTCTCCTATTCTTCTTTTCCCGCAATGTGCGGACTTATTAGTTTCTTGCTAGATTCCAAATGAGAACGTAAAGGTTCTGTCAACAGATTGTCACTCAAGATTGAATAAACCATCAGCCTCGCCTGACCTCGTCTGATACGGTGTTACTAACGAACACTGCTATACTGCGAGATGTCGTGAGCGATTCTTTTCTTGATTACGTTATCATTTTCTTGTTATGATCCAGCTTGACTTGGGCTTCTGTTTGATTGATTGATCGATTGATTGATTGATTGATCGATTGATTGATTGATCGATTGATTGATAAGACCATCATCATTGCACTTTAATGTGTAACCATGTGTGCTCCGATCTCTTTCTTGCTCAGGAATATCAACGGCGGTGCAGGAACTCAGTAGCACCGGCGAGGGCTCCAGATGTTATTTGAAGATGATGATGACAATATTTTGAGACATTTTATTTGTAATATTTCAAATGAGTTTTGCCGGGTAGCGTTTTATATGCAGGCCCGCGTGCCCAACGTGTTCGTAGGCGCGTTGGACTACGGGTGACTAGTCCTCTGTAAGTGCGGGTTCAACTCCGCGGACTGGCAGAAAAGCTACAGGTTCCCCAGATTTACGGTGTTCTCGCACCGAGGCCGAAGTTGATGTCCATGACACCGAGCCGAAGAGCTTTCAGCTCAAGTGCTTCTGTATCGGGGAAAAAAAAATATGCGGAGAACACTATGAAATGTCAAAGACGAGTACCAAGCTATTTGAATTACGACCCTTTCACTATAGGCGGAAAATCATACAGATTTACTACCATCCATGTGCTACAATAATCGACACTCATGGCGCAGAGCACAAAACAGGCCAAGAACACGATGGATAGATAACATCTCAGAGTCCTGCGAAAGCATGGACTGACAACGTCAAGCGCAAAACACGTCCTGGCACATGATAAAGCAAATCTTCCGACTTCGCTGCAAATGTGGTTAAGATAAGATAAGTTAAGATACATACCAGAGCTTAGATACGCAGACGATACAGTATTACTTGTATTATCCCCAGCAAAGAGGTTTGCATCTACTAATCCCACCCAACGCAAAACTATACAGAAGCAAAAGATTCACCTAAAACGGTCCAGAAAAAATTGCGCTCCATAAAAACCAGGGAGTATACAATCAGAACATGACAACATAAATACAGAAAGACAGAAAAGCGCAGACCACAGTCTTCAGATTTAGAACAGGACATAGCACACCGCCATTGACTGGGTCTCAGGGACTCGGCTGCTTGCACCTGTGAGCACAAGCAGTCCCCAAAACAGATCCTGCAAGACTGCGCCAGCCTGAGCTGAAGAATGAAATATGGGCCACAAAACAACCTTCAAAATAAGTTTGGGGACCGGTGAAAAGACCTCAAGCGCATCCCTTTTTTGACACATCCAGAGTCCTGGAAAGTAGACCCGAAGAAAAAAAGGGCTCTGTTGTATTATCATCGTCTTAGTTTCCGTGACAATGTGTATTATATATCTCTTTTTTTGCTGACAATGTATTATATTTTCTATAGTTTGTCTTGAAAATTTTAATTAAAATCTTCATATTTGTAGTAAGTATTTAAAATATTTCTTGTTTTACTGACAATGTTTTTTTTTAAAAAGGGGGAAAAAAATATTTTTTTTTTAAAAAAGAATGTAGTTTTTTTTTTCTTGTTTGAGTTGAATTTTGTTATTTTTAATCTCTTTGTTTGTAGTAACTTTTTTATTTTCTTAACGGTTGTCGTGACAAATTTTAGATATTTCTTTTTGGCATGAAGTATAATATAAATTTTTAAAAAATATAAAAATTTTCATTAGGGTGGGAGGGGAAAGGGGAAAAATTTTTGAAAGTTCCCCCTTTGGGAATTGAAATAAGAAGAAGAACCCGGGGGGCAAATTTTTTAAATAACAAAATTAAAAAGGGGCCCATTTAAAAATATCAAAAAGTAAAATGGGGAAAAAAATAGCAAAAGTAACAGTGAACAAAAATGGGAAAAAATAACAGTAAAAGGGAAACAAAAAGGGAAAAAAAGCAAAAAGTAACAGTAAAAGAAAGGGGGAAAGGGAAATAATGAGTACAGACAGGAAGCAAAAAAAAACCAAAAGTACATAGAAAAACAAAAGCGTGGAGAAGAATGACAAGGGGCGGGATAAGGAAGATCTGGAAGCAGTTTGAAGGACAGAAAGGGCTGTGTGCAGAGAAAGGGGGAAATGGGGAGGGGGGCAGGGTTTGGGAAAAAGTTGTCTTCGCCCAAAAAAAAAATCGGGTCCCAGCCACATGTATTCAAAATTCAAAACAAATTTAGCCATGTGTTGGACAGGCCCCCCAGACTGCGGCCCTACTTAAAACTGCCCCAATATATAAATGAGACAAACTCACTGGCCTAACGAAAAAACACTAGACGAAAACTACGGACCTCTGTGTGGGTACAAAGACGTAAGTTTATACAAAAACAACTTTAATATATAGACAATTTTCAAGTGAACAGGCAGGAAAGGGAAAAGGGGACAAAGGGGGATGTTGCGATAAAAGGGAAGGGGTTTGGAGGGAAAATAGGACTTTTGCAGAAAGGGGGTGGTGGGGGGGGAGGAAGGACAAAGGAAGGGGTAGTGTGGGGGAGGGGGGGAAGGGAAAAGGGGGTGGTGAGGAGAGACAGGAGGACTTTTTGCAAAAAAAGGAATTAGTGAGAGAGAGCATAGGAACACAATGTGCAGAGGAAGGAAAATGGAGAGGAGAAACATAAGAAAAGTGTACAGAGGAAAGTGAGGAGAGGAAATTGAGAAAAGTGTACAGAGGAAAGTAAGGAGGAGAAACATGAGAGAAAAGTGTGCAGAGGAAAGTGGGAGGAGAACAGGGAACAGTGTGCAGAGAGGAGAGTGAGGAGAAACATGGGAAGGTGCCATGAGGAAAGTGAGGAGGAGAAACATGAACAGTGTGCAGAGGAAGAAAGTGGTGAGGAGATACATTGAAACAAACAAGCTGCTCCATGAGGTAATGAGGTGGCCTATTCCAGGTACTAATTGGTTGCAACCGGCAGAAAAGGAAACAGGTGCTCCGGTGAAATAGATTTTTGCTAAGTGTGATAAATCGTTTGGCGTCGCTTGACATCAATGATGCAGGCACGAGGATAACTACAAATGGGGATTGGTTGGTGTGGCGTGGGAAGTTTCAAGTGCAATGGAATATTGCGATGTCTTTTTTACACAATTCACAAACTTTCTTCTTCTTTGAGCGCTCCATGTCAACCACCTGTTAACCACTCTGTGTGATTTGTATGTGATCAGAGCGAATGTACGCTGTGAAATTTATGCGCCTACAAGTAGGTCAGAACATCCGATTTCTGCAATTTCTTTTTATTTACTAGGGTAGCTACCTAGGTCCTACATCAGTCGCCTCTCACGACATGCCTTAGGTTGCAGTAAGTACTATTCTTTGCTTTCCTTGCGGGCCTGGCACCACATGGGCGCAAATTTACAAACAAGACAGTACATTTAAAAGTCATAGTAAAACTTTTAAGGAGGTATGTGATGTTTTTGTTGTAACAACAAATAGTGTGGTGTAGTCTTACAATGGAAAACTATGGCGGCGGGCATGGCGTTGAGCTGTGCTTTGTACACAAGATTACAAACATGCGTGAATTGATTAAGTGACTCAATGAATATGCTAAAGAAAATCTGTCTGGCTCAGTCAGTTATCAGTTATAGAGGACTATCATCATAGCACTCGGACATGTCTTAGGTAGCTCCGATCTCCGCCTCAGCAAATCCAGCAGCGTCCAGCGACCCAACACGCCAGTTCGATGTTGATTAATCAATCTCTTTGCATATTTAGTATGCCGTTCTTTTCGGGCTGCACCAATGTTGACACCCATCTCTTTCAATCTGGTCAGCGAGTGGGATTACAGCCCTGAAACTCCTCTGTTCGGAAAGACTATCTCAATGTGTGAAGAATGTCATTTCGATCCATGGCAGCTCCTCTGATATTGTCTGGCTACATACGATATTCTTCTTCTTCAGCCATATCTGGTCATGCGTTTAATTTACTGTGGACCTCAAACTCAGAAGTCAGGTTTCCCCAAAGTTTAGTTTTCAGGTCGACTGGGTGTGGCCACATGTTGCTTCTCAAGTTCCCTCGGGAGAGGACAGTCTTGCACGATGTAATGCAGACATATTTAACACATGATCCATATAACATTTATTTTCGTACCGGGTCAGGAAGACAAGAAGAGCAGCGATCGAGCAGTTCGGCTGGTTGACACATTAGTGATCGATGAAGGACGGACAATAGCCAGGTCAGAGATCATCAAGGCTATAAGAGAAGCAGATCAGATTGATCATTTTTAGACAAATGGATCCGTATCACTATCCGAGTGACGGAAATCAGGTTAAGCCGGAACTGTAGACATGAATACTTTGTTAGTGGTACAAGATGTTTTCTGCCAACCTTCTCTCCGTTCCTGGTATTTCTGTCTGGCTGATAGTGTAGTAACATGGAAGACAACAAAAAACCAGAAATTACACACCTTCATAAGTGAATGTTTACGTAGAATGAGGGACTGTGATGGTATGATAAGATTACAGACGATGAACTCAGAGAAAGAACTAAGCAGATACCAGTGGAGAAAGAACTAAGGAAGAGGCGCTGGCGATGGATAGGACACACATTGAAGACTGACCTGTAAGCATTGCAAGACAGGCACTATTTTGGACCCCACAGGGAAAGAGAGATGGGAAGGCCTAGACAGACCTGGAGAGAGAGGCTGGAGGCTGATATTAAAAGAATAGTAAAAGATGGAAAGAGTTGGAAGGATGGCAGGAGAGAGGAAGAGCTGGAAGAGTTTGTTGAAGCCTGTGCTCTGTTGGGAGTTGACAGGTGAAGATAAGAAAGAAGATAATGTATTGATTGGGTTAGAGCTTTTTGCTTCGTAGACTCTGGTCTATGATCAATTTCACATTTCAATTTTCATGAAATTCCTATGACTTGTTGGAGCTTTGTGTAACACTCGCTGTAGATGGCATGCAAGTCCGACCGACAAGGATAGGGCTATATTACGAAATCCGGTGCATCAAGTCAATCCCTTTGTCTTAAGACAATCTAGTAACAAGTGAAAATCCTAACCTGAACAGTTTTGCGGCGACTGCACTAGCTATGCGGCCAATAAATTCTTCAGGATCTCGTCCCCATTCCACACCGCCCTAAAGCGGTGCTACATGCAATAACGACAGTTAACAACAAGTAAGAATGTAGACAACGTTTTCAGTCATAAAGGTCAAGATCAAGTAGTAGCATGTCCCTTGCTGAACGTCGCATTCATCACAGCCTCGCCTGAAAAACTGTCTGTCTCTTGCAAGTTCTCCTGCCTCTTCTAGCATCATGTTCAAGGTTTCTTTGATGTCCCTCCTACCTTCGTCTTGGTTGTTCCCCGCCTCGTTTTCCAGGAACCATGCCTTCCATTACCTTTCTCTCCAAACCACTGTGGTATTTAATGTGTCATAAACATACGTTAACTAATACCAACTATGTGTGTACGTGGTGCTTGTTGCTGCTGCTGTTATTGCTGTTGTTGCTGATGCTTTTGTTGTTGATGGTGGTGTCGGCTGTTGTTGTTGTTGTAGAAGAAGAAGAAAAAGAAGAAGACATAATAATAATAAATATTTGTGTATATTGAGCAACTGCTGCCCCTAAGATAACACTTGGTCAACCCTGCACTAAGATAGCACTTGGTCAGCTGCTGCACACTAAGATAGCACTTGGTCAACTGCTGCACTAAGATAGCACTTGGTCAGCTGCGCACTAAGATAACGCTTGGTCGCTGCTGCACACTAAGATAGCGCGGTCACTGCTGCCACTAAGATGCAGTCGCTGCTGCAGATGCCGTCACCGCTGCACCTAAGATAGCCTTGGTCGCTGCGCACTAAGATAGCCGGTCAACCGCTGCACACTAAGGATAGCACTTGGTCAGCTGCTGCCACTAAGATAGCGCGGTCAGCTGCACACCCAAGATGGACGCCTAGTCAACTGCCCGCACACTAAGATAGCGCGGTCGCTGCTGCACTAATACCGTCAAGCTCACACTAATGCTGGTCAATCTGCACCTAAGATAGCACTTGGTCAGCTGCTGCACTAAGATAACACTTGGTCAACGCTGCACTAAGATGCCTTGGTCAACGCTGCACTAAGATAGACCAACGCTGGTCCCAGCCGCTGCACACTAAGATAGCACTTGGTCAACTGCTGCACAAGATAACGCCGGTCAACCGCTGCACACTAGATAGCATGGTCACTGCGCACTAAGATAGCCGGTCGCTGCTGCACACTAAGATAGCACTTGGTCAACTGCTGCACACTAAGATACGCGGTCAACCGCTGCCAAGATAGTACTTGGTCAACTGCTGCACACTAAGATGGCGCGGTCAACTGCTGCACACTAAGATAGCCGGTCAACGCTGCACACTAAGATAGCGCGGTCAGCGCTGCACTAAGATAGCGCTTGGTCACTGCTGCCCCTAAGATAGGCACTTGGATGCGCCAGTCTGTCATGCACACTAAGATAGCACTTGGTCAACCGCTGCACTAAGATAGCTTGCAGCCTGCCACTAAGATAACCGGTCACCACTAAGATGGCCGGTCGCTGCTGCCCCTAAGATAGCACTTGGTCAGCTGCTGCACTCGTTATTAATTTCGTGTACAACACATTTTTTAAAATGTGTCTGGTGAAAATATCGGGTTTCAACTGCGTGATGATATTTCAGATCGATGCAGTGCGAGAGAGAGAGAAAAAGAAATGAAAAAGGGGAGAGAAAAAGAGAAAAAGAAAGAAGAGAGAAGAGAGAAAGAAGAGAGAGAGAAGAGAGAGAAAGAGAGAGAAAGGGAAGAGAGGAGAGAGAGAAAGAGAGAGAGAGAGAAGAGAGGAAGAGAGAAAAGAAAAACTATCAGGCAGTCATATATATGTTGAGAATCACTTCTTCTCGCCGTTCTTCTGTCAGTCATCAGATCCCCAACATCAGTAGCAACAATGAACTGTATGAATCACTTCTTCCTCGCCGTTCTTCTGTCAGTCATCAATCCACAACATCAGTAGCAACAATGAACTGCTGTGAATCAATTCAGATGAATCAGATTAGCTCCACGTTCTAAAATAGCCATGTCCCAGTAGGTATAACATAAATATACATAACATGCCTTGCTCTTATACTTATCATTTTGGGAATAAATACCATCTGTTAACACTGTGCGCCTATTTGTGTGTGTGAACAGTTAGTAGTCCTGTACTAAAATATGCTCTTCTCTTTCACAAAATGCCTGGATTAACAGAAATAAGTAAACATTTTTGTGTGTTCAATTTTTAATAGAGGTGAATATATATTGTTCTTATGTGATTCACGGGTGTGTATATCATTAATACATTTGTTATTTATGTTATATTATGCGATCAATGTCATGCACATTGGGCATTCACATTCGTACTCTGTCCTCCACTGCAGCACCATCCTAAAACCCATTTGCTCACCGTCCCATATATCATTGCACATTTCTTATGTTATGTTTATGTTTGCGATCGACGTCATGGCACATTGGGCATTCACATTCGTGCTCTGCCTCCGTCTCCTAGCTAGCCATCCTAAAGCCCATTTCTCACCGTACCCACAAGAAGTTGATTAGTATACCTTCTATCTCTCTATCTCTACCACGAGGCTGACACTGTCGATGTCATGATCACATTGTAATGTGAAAATAGTGATGGAGTGGGCATTCATTTATAGCAGAATACCTGTGTTAGGTTTTTCTATTTGGACTTGTCCATTGTTGAGTTGTTATATGTTGAGTTTCCTTGAGTCTTACCGGGGCCCAAATTTGGGTGTAAGAATAGAACCACTGTTACCTGACATGCATGTCGTAATAGGCGAATAAGGAGGTTTGGATGAAATCGTATGACATGCGTCCTAACATGTGAGACGTCTATGCGTTTAGGGACCTACCAAACAATGTGCAACGTATACACTTTTTGACAAAAGATCAAACATATCACAAAAGTGATTAAAATTGATCGTAATGAACAAATGCAAGAAGAAGAAGAGATGTTGAGTTCTCATGTTTGGTTGTCCTGTTTTATATTGCCCTATGTTCAATTGTCCTGTGTTTAGTTGTCCTTATTCAATTGTCCTGTTTAAGTTGTCCTGTAAGTTCAAATTGTCCTGTTTCAATTTGTCTTATGTTTCATTATCCTGTGTTCAATTGTCATGTGTTGATTGCCCTGTGTTTAGTTGTCCTGTGTTTAATTGTCCTGTATTTAGTTGTCATGTGATTCAATTGTCTGTTTAAATTGTCCTGTGTTCAATTGTCCTGTGTTTAAGTTGTCCTATGTTCAATTGTCATATGTTCAATTGTCATGTGTTGATTGTCCTGTGTTTAGTTGCCCTGTGTTTAATTGTCATGTGTTTAGTTGTCATGTGTTCAATTGTCCTGTTTAAATTGTCATGTGTTCAATTGTCTGTGTACAATTGTCCTGTGTTCAATTGTCCTGTATTCAATTGTCATGTGTTCAATTCATGTGTTTTAATTGTCCTGTTTAAATTGTCATGTGTTCACTGCCCTGTGTTCAATTGTCCGTGTTCAATTGTCCTGTGTTTAATTGGTCCTGTGCTGAACTGTTCCGTGTTTCTTGAGGAGATGATTGGATTGATTGATTGATTGATGTAGCCATGTATGCCTGGAGCTCTTTTCTACACAAGATATCAGCTGCTTTGCAAGAACTCTGCAGCATCGGTGAGGACCTCCGATGTAATTCTTGAAGATGATGAAGATATTTTTTATAGAATATTTATTTTTAAACTTTTCTAATGAATTGTGTCCGTGTGGCGTCTTTCCAGCCTGCTGCTCTTCTGATTTTTGAACTGCTAATGGTTCTCACGTGCTCAATTGCACACAGACCTACGTTTTATCGTCCGTCTCCGATGCTACTAGGAACTCGATCTCACCTACACTGAGACCAGGATCTCTGGAAAATATCCAGATGGCTCCAATGAGTGCACTGAGTCTGGGTACCTTAGCTCGAAAAGACGAGCATGGGCCTCCGACGCCACAGAGACTCTCTGCGTTGATGATAAATAAGTAGTTAAATATGTTACTATTCCTTGTTTAACATTACTATAGACTGCTGGGATTGTATTGTCACAGACTGGTTGATTAAAATTGGGTCAGCAGACTGGTTGATTACATTGTCAGACTGGTTGATTATTGTCATAGACTGCTGATTGGCATTGCCATAGACTGACTGATGACATTGGTTGGTAGACTGGTTGATCACATTGCTATAGACTGGGTTTTCGATTACATTGTCACAGAGTGCTGACTGGCGGCCTCGCTACAGACTGGCTGGATTACATTGTCACAGACTGCTGATTATACTGTCATAGACTGGTTGATTATACTGCCACAGACTGGGCTAATACATTGTCATAGACTGCTGGATTACACTGTCACAGACTGACTGATTACACTGCCAGACTGCTGATTACATTGTCATAGACTGCTGATTACACTGTCACAGACCGCTGATTGGCATTGTCATAGACTGGTTGATTATATTGCCATAGACTGGCTGATTGGCATTCTGTCATAGATCATTGATTACATTGTCATAGACTGACTGATTACATTGCCATAGACTGCTGATTACATTGTCATAGACTGGGCTTGATTACATTGCTACAGACTGGTTGATTACATTGTCATAGACTGGCTGACGGCATTGCCACAGACTGGGTTGATTATACTGTCATACCGGTTGATTACACTGTCATGCAGACTGGTTGATTACATTGCTCATAGACTAATTGATGACATTGTCATAGACTGTTGATCACATTGTCATAGACTGGCTGATTACATTGTCATAGACTGGCTGATTACATTGCCATAGACTGACTGATGACATTGCCATAGACTGGTATTATCAGCTATAGACTGGCTGATGACACATACAGACTAGCTGAGCCGGAGAGACCATGAAGGATAACAACAGAAGCATTCGATGAACACTCTACTCAGTACTGGCAGATTTGATTATGCAGACGATATTGGTCATGGGGATATAAGCAAGGGCATTGAGAAGAAATGATCAGGGAATACCAAAGGTATTGAAATGGGAGGCATAAGCCCAAGAACGAGAAAGCCTTTAGGCAAACCTTGAAACGAGCTTTCTGAAATACTCATGAATGTCAGGATGAATACCTATGTAATAGCGCCCATGGGGTTGTCGGCTAATAAGGAGCAAAGAACAGTACCATCAAGTACTACAAGGCACATAAGAGTCGACTACAAAGAGGCCTAGGGAAGCTACTCTGTAAATAGAAGACTTTGCAGAAATGGGATGTGCTATTCACGTGCAGGTGCATAACTGGGCACAATGTAAACAACGCTCTTAGTCTCAGATCACATACAAATCACAAAGGTTGGTCGATAAGGAAGGTCTGAAGAAGGAAAAGAAAAAGAAGGAGGAACACAAAAAGAAGATAGCAGGACGTTGTGGCTCACGAGAGATGCAGTTAATATTGAGTAAGCTTCATGTGTCAATGTGTTTGTAGCGCGTTGACTGTGTGTGACAAGCCTTCTGTGAGTGGGCTCATCCCGCGGGCTGGCAGAAACCACAGGTTCCCCAGATTTACGGTAAGCTCGTGGCACCGAACCGAAGAGTTACGATGTCCACGGCACCGAGCCGAAGAGCTGGATCCCAAGTCCTTCTGGATCGGGAAAAAAACAACAAAAACTATTGAGAGAGAGATGTAGATAAGAATTTTAATCATAGGATGGAGGATACATCCAGAGCGAGTGATAGTATCTAGATGAGTGGGAGATATCTAGAAAGAGTGGATGAGGATCTAGAGTGAGTGAGGGACACATCTAGAGCGGAGGATACATCTAGAGCGAGTGGGAGATACATCTAGAGCGAGTGGATGATACATCTAGAGCGAGTGGAGGACAAGCATCTAGAGCGAGGGAGGATACATCTAGAGCGAGTGGAGACATCTAGAGTGAGTGGAGATAAGCATCTAGAGCGAGTGGAGGACAAGATCTAGAGCGAGTGAAGGATACATCAGAGCGAATTCCAGAGCGTGGAGGATATGCATCTAGAGCGTAGAGTGAAGGATAAGCATCTAGAGCAAGTGAAGGACATCTAGAGTGAGGATGATACATCTAGAGTGAGGAAGGATACATCTAGAGCGAGTGAAGATACATCTAGAATGAGTGGGAGGGATACATCTAGAGCGAGTGAAGGATACATCTAGAGCGAGTAAAGGATACATCTAGAGCGAGTGAAGGATAAGACCTAGAGCTAGTGAAGGATACATCTAGGAAAGGGAGTGAAGATACATCTAGAGCGAGTGAAGATACATCTAGAGCGAGTGAAGGATACATCTAGAGCGAGTAAGGATATATCTAGAGCGAGAGTGAATATTACATCTAGAGCGAGTGAAGGATACATCTAGAACGAGTAAGGATATGATCTAGAGTGAGTGAAGGATACTTATGAAGAGACGATGAACATACATTATCAGATTGAGTATAGAAATAAAGCAAATTAATGAAAACGCATAAAGAGATGAAGGATGCACATAAGGACATTAAAGAGTTTTGTGTTGTAGAGGTTACTGCCTGCCTGTTCCAAAGTTACTCTGGTTTGACCCTCAGGAGCCTTTTGGAGCATTTTTTTCCAGAGATCCCTGATCTCAGTGCAGTGAGATCGAGTTCATAGTCCGGTCGGAGACGACGATAAAAAACGTAGGTCCCATCTTCAAGTTGGCACGTAAAAGAAACCTCGGCAGGCTAAATTGGCAAAAGCAAGGAAAGACGCTGCCTGTAAGTTCACGAAAGATTTTAAATTTACAAAATAGTGCGTCACCATCTTCTAAATTACATCGGGGACTCGCCGGTGCTACATGGGTTCGTGCACTGCCGCTGAGTCTTCCTGTGTGTGAAATAGATGGGAGCACATTGTTACCTCACCGAAGTGTAATGATGATGGTTCAATCAATCAATGCGGACTAAAAATACAATGCTGAGAAGAGATCAAGAATATATATGAAGAGATTAAGAATACATACGTAGAGTAGATGATACATTTGTGTAGATGAGGGAAGACCAGAGTGACGATGCATAACACATACTTTTAGATTGATGGATGACCTGATTGAGTGAGAGAGAGAGAGAGAGAGAGAGAGAGTGAGATGAAATATCTATCAAATTTTGACATACAATACCACTGGGTTATTCGCGTGATATATATTTATGTATACTTGTCGCCAACCATCCATTCCACTTCCCATCTCCATTGAACAAAATACCAATAGCGTTGTTCATTGCTTGGCTCTAAATTATTTAAAATGTTATTTGTAAACAAAAAGCAATGATCGAGTGACAATTTACATTCATTTATTCATACTCCTTAAATAACGATGAAGATAGAGAGTATATCTTCATCTCGGTTGCGCAAGCTGTGTATACTGATAGGTGCGGCAAGACGGAAAACTACGAGAAAACCCAAGGATGACATATCAATCAACACAGAACGGGAATTGTTAGCCTAAATCAATAATTGAATACATGCTTGGGAGTTGTTTGATTAAACACACTGAAAGGCATGCTTGGGAGTTGTTTAATTAAACACACTGAAATACATGCTTGGAGTTGTTTGACTAAACACACTGAAATACATGCTTGGGAGTTGCTTTGACTGGAACACACTGAAATATGCTTGGGAGTTGTTTGGACTGAAAGACACTGAGATACATGCTGGGGAGGAGATTGAGCAATTATGGACATGTCTGATGAAGATGATCCCCAAATGAGCAATGCCTTTCAGTTCTAACGCTCTTTAATCTTGTAATGTAGATCCCCATCCAGTGTAGTGTGAGATCGGGAGTCTCAGTCCTATCAAATCTTTTTTTAAAGAAGTAGCCCTTTTATATCAGTTACGAGGTATATAGGTAATACGGTATTAGGTCCGTATTTTTCATTGTACCCCCGGCAATAATGATGGTCAACATCACGCTCGCCACCTTTACTTCTCCCAAAGGCTTTCCTGTACCTAATTGAGGTTTGGTCGACCTGAGAGACGTTACGGTCGACTGTTTGTTATATTTGATGTATATGCAAATTGTTGCTGTTGCATATACCTTCTACTACTTATTCTGTCGTTTCACCTAACTAAAAATATATTTTTGACCTGATACGGTTATGTGCACCAGACCGCACCGATTAGCATATAGGTCCAATGACACGGTGCGATTATCGTGTCAAATGTCATTCGTGGTATTTAGAACTTAGCAGTAAATAGCACCGCTTAAAAAGAATATATCAGCATGAGCAATGAAAGAGCATTGTACTACAATTTTTATACCAGCATTATGATATTGTATCGACTCAACATTTAATCGTTGATATCAAGAGATGAAGTTTATACGCAGCATGTCTTGAGAGCACGATCCCTCCAGTGGCTACGCATGCTAGGTTGTGAATCATGGACTATTATACAAAATTAGAATGAAAATCCAGCCTTTCGAAATCAAATGCTACAGAAAGATTCAATGAATACCATGATAGAAAAAGAAAGAAGATTGATGTCGGGAAAGAACTATGTTGTAAAGAGAATTGGCTGATAAACAACATACTATACAGAAAATTACATACTTTAGTCACATCATGTCACGATGGCCTGAGAGAACAATATTAAAGGGCAGGGTCCCATGACGCAGAGGCAGACCAAGAAGAAGATGGCTACAAGATATTAAAGAAAACCATGGAATACAGACTACTGGCGAGGTGGAACTACAGAGACAGAGTGAATTTCAGATGCGCTGCAAAGAGAGCAACGTCCATAAAGGATGCCACACCTTGATGATGATGATGATGTTAAGTGGATATCGTTGTTAGGATCACGACATTGAAGATATCAGGGGAAAAAAAATATAAGTACATCAGTATTTTTAATTTTATATTTTTAAAACCTGTGTGTTTAAAAGGGCTTACAAGCCGAAGAATTGATCAATGCACGGGCTTCACCCATATGGCCCAGTCCTCTCCGCACGCCACCTGCCGAGAATATTACAGAGCACGAACCCGTAGCTCCGGCAACAATCCAAGGATCTCTGGAAAAAACTGTACGCGTGAACAGAAGGCCGCGTATCCACCTGACCCACGACGAATTCTGCAAGGGCTTAACCACTCAGCCAGAGATTCCCCCAAACAACATGGCTTAAATCCACCAGCCACAGAGACCCTCAAACAACATGGCTTAACCACTCAGCCTGCCAGAGACCCCCAACAATAGAGTTTAACCACTCAGCCACAGAGACTTCAACAATATGCTTGTTTAACCACTCAGCCACAGAGACCCCTAAACAACATGGCGCAACCACTCAGCCACAGAGACTCCTCAAACAACATGGTTTAACCATCAGCCAGAGACCTCTCTAAACAACATGTATGAATCCACTCAGCCACAGAGATCTCCAAACAAACATGGCTTAACCACTCAGCCACAGAGGACCCTCAAACAACATGGCTTAACCACTCAGCCACAGAGACCCCCAAACAACATGGCTTAACCACTCAGCCACAGAGACCCCCCCAAACAACATGGCTTAACCACTCAGCCACAGAGGACCCTGCAAACAACATGGCTTAACCACTAGCCACACAGAGACCCCAAACAACATAGAAGGAACTAATTGTAGCCACAGAGACTTCAAACAACATGGCTTAACCACTAGCCACAGAGACCTCTAAACAACATGGCTTAATCCACTCAGCCACAGAGACTCTAAACAACATGATGAACTAATCAGCCACAGAGACTCTAAACAACATGGCTTAACTCCATCAGCCACAGAGACCTTAAACAACATGGCTAACCACTCAGCCACAGAGATTCTAAATAACATGGCTTAATCCACTTTGTTACAGAGATTCTCAAATAACATGGCTTAATCCACTCAGCCAGAGACCCCAAACAATATATGGTTGAACCACTCAGCCAGTTAGAGACCTCCCCAAACAACATGGCTTAACCACTCAGCCACAGAGACTTCAAACAACATGGCTAACCACTAGCCACAGAGACCTCTCTAAACAACATGGCTGAATCCACTAAAGCCACAGAGACCCCAACAACATGGCTTAATCCACTCAGCCACAGAGACTCTAAACAACATGGCTTAATCCACTCAGGCCACAGAGAGACCTCTCTAAACAACATGGCTTAAATCCACTCAGCCACAGAGACTCTAAACAGCATGGCTTAATCCACTCAGCCACAGAGACCCCCAAACAATATGGCTTAACCACTCACTATAGAGACTCCTCAAACAACATGGCTTCTAAATCTACTTCCAGCCATAGAGGATTCTTCTCTAAACAACATGGCTAACCACTCAGCCACAGAGACCCAAACAACATGGCTTAACCACTCAGCCACAGAGACTTCCTGAACAACATGGCTTAAATCCACTCAGCCACAGAGACCCCCAACAACATGGCTCAACCACTCAGGCAACAGAGACCCCAAACAAATATGGCTTAACCACTCAGCCAATAGAGACCTCTAAACAATATGGTTGAACTACTCAGCCACAGAGACTTCTAAACAATATGGCTTAACCACTCAGCCACAGAGACTTCTCAAAACAACATGGCTTAATCCACTCAGCCACAGAGACCCTCTAAACAACATGGTTTAATCCATCAGCCACACAGAGACTCCTCAAACAACAGGCGCAACT
Organism: Arion vulgaris; assembly: GCA_020796225.1. Lineage (NCBI taxonomy): Eukaryota > Metazoa > Mollusca > Gastropoda > Stylommatophora > Arionidae > Arion > Arion vulgaris. Next base: position 31,941 of record JADZMA010000069.1, read on the forward strand.
TACCAGCCATGCCAGAGTATCTCTGTAAACATGGCTTAACCACTCAGCGCCACAGAGACCCCAAACAACATGGTTAAATCCACTCAGCCACAGAGACTCCCAACAACAGGGCTGCAAACCACTAGCCACAGAGACCCTCTGGAAACAACATGTATTTAACCACTAGCCACAGAGACTTCTAAACAACCTGTGTGTTGCCATAACTTACAAGGAAGCAACAATAGTAACACTGTGACCTACAAGGCATGTCAAGAGACACTTTAGTTTAGGAATAACTCCTAGTAAATAAAGCGTCGCATAATCAGATAAATAGCTCGCAAGACTGCACTATCCATGCGGCCATTAATTTCTGTGGCTCTCATCCCCTCTCTCCCTGAACTGTGAGTACTGTTTCTAAAAAGGTTAATATGGTAAAAATGATAGTTTTGTGTGTGTGTGTGGTTTTTTTACTTTATACTGGAAAGCGAGGACACGCAACGATTGCTATTCTATTTCAGAATTTTTACTCAAGCTTGTTCGGTCTGTTATCGGAGACCACGCAATAGCATGACCTTTCAGGCGGTCTGAAAATCAGCCAAGTACAGCATCAGAACCAAGGCAATACCGCCGCCGTGTGCCAATCAATAAAGTAAAGGAACCCCTTCATACCTCAGGTGGTTATAGGCAATACAGTGTTAGACCTTGTATTTTCATTGACCGTCACACGATGGGTGATGGGCCAGCATCACACCCGGCCTCCTTTTATTTTCCCAGAGTGATACCAGTGTGCCCAGCTGAGGCTGGGTCGACTTGAGAGGCTGCCGCGGACGGGAAAAATTCCACGCCCGGTGTCAATTTTAATATATTGATCAAATGCTAGAGAACACAGAACAAACACAAACTATCGTTGGCTGCTTGCAATACCGCTTAGGTGGTGTGGGACAGGAGAGACATGTGCTTGTAGAATTTAATGGCTGCATGGCATGCAACAAAGGAACTGTTCAGGCATTTTTTTATGCTCCTGACAGAAAAACACAAAACCTTAATGGGATTGAGCCCACGCTTAAATCCAATTCAGCCAGACGCTGCACTTATGACGTCACGCAGACCAAACTTCCACCTTCCATACAATTTGCTCAAGTACAGATTTTACCATTTTCTACAAGAACTGCTTACACAGTATCAGCAAGGTGACTGACTATCATTCAAAAAGACGATGAGATGGATCGGACATGTGATACGCATGGAGACACGCTGTCACAAAAACTGCACTGTGAGATGGATACTAAGATGGTAAACAGAATGTAGAAAATATCAAAACGAACTGAAAGAAATGAATCACCGAACACAATACAGAGTACGACCAAGAACAGAGAAGAATAGCGTGCATTTGTTGTTACGCATACAACCAAAAAATAAAGATCACTGATAAACCGAAAGAATCCAAATGTTAAAGAGAATTGGCTGATAAACAATATACTATATAGAAAAATTTAGATAATCGGTCACATCAAGCGTCACTGATGACCTGAAAGAAATAACACTAGAGGCAGAGTCCCAGGACGCAGAAACAGACTAAGAAGAAGATGGCTACAAGATAGCTAAAGAAACCACATGAACATGACCATCGACGTATGGGTGAACTGTGAGACAGAGTGAATTTCAGATGTGCTGCAAGAGAGCAAATTGTCCTATAAAGGATATTACTGCATCTTGATGATGATGATTACAACTAAAGTTAAGTGCCAAAGCTAGAAAGACAAAATCCTTGAAAGATTGAGAAGAAAGCGAAAGAAAGTGCTTTATCTCAAAGGTTACAGTAGCTGCTAATGACATGAAGGTACAGTTGTAGCCAATATAGTTATTAATGGTTGCACTAGCGTCATTTTTTCTTCTTAATCTCTTTGATGCTGTAGTTTTTCAACTATTTTTGTGGAATAGTATTGTTTGAATTTTTGATGCAGTCTGTATATTTAATTTTTGTTATCATAGTTTTCTCATCTTTAATTGGCAACTTTCTCTTGCTAATACAGATGGTTCCTTGCCGCAAAGGTTCCTGCGTATTATATGGAGCAAACCGCTCTCTTTGCGTTACGGAGGTCGTTGGTTCGAATCCAAATCCGACTATGTCGTTCAGTTCACAACAGAATTTTGACAGATTTTATGATTGTTATGCTGAGCAGAATTACGTGTTTATGCAATACTTTATAGGGGAACATGCGATTTTTTGCTGGGAGGAACTTGAACCATACTGGATAAAACCAAGTTGCAATGAAGCTGCTTCTTCTCCTTCTTCTTTAGCAAGGCCCATATCGACTAATTTTTTTACTTAGATTTATGTGATCCGAGCCTAAGATCGAGGTACTTTTAGCCAGTTAAGCTTGCACAATTAGGCCAGCACATCCGATTTATATGTACGCTATTTATTTGATTAGGTAGCTTCTCCCAGTCCTCTACGACATGACTTAGGTCGCAATGTTAAGACTTTGCTCCCTTTGCGAGGTCCTTTCCGACAACACATGGGCGCGTGCTTGTGCAATACTTTGGGGCAGGGATGCTATTTCGGAAAGAGGACTGGCCATAACGAGGTAAAATCCAGGTTGCTGTGAAATCAATCCTCATATCTGACACATGACACAACACCTATTATTCAGAGACAAAGAGGCCAATAATGATGATGATATTCAGATCCCAGCAGGCTTCGTCATTATGGGTCAGTGGGGTCGAGCCCTACCAAAATAATGTAACGTATAAATTAAATTACAACCTAACCTAATACCATGATTTTCAAACAAATATGTTCATTCCCACTAACAAACTTTAGCACGAGCTGCCACTGTTCAGACCCATTAGACAAGTTCTTTCTGCTCCACACATCTTAATTTCCTCATACATTACATTACCCACTTATCTTCTATCTGCACACAAGCTCATGCTTGTATGTCCTCTTACTTAACTGACGACTTGTTTTTCCTATTCCCGATGTGTGGCATACAGCGAACTTGTTGAGAAACACTGATGGAATGTTTCAGAGAAAAAACAATCCATACAATAAACGTCATGTTTTCTGTTTGTTTCTTTTGCAAATATACAAATGCAGGAGTTTCTGTAAAGAAGACAGGCTGATGTGGGATTCAACTGTTGCTTCACATATATATTTTTGAATGTATGGTGTCTGTTGTTTTAATGCTTCGTGGGGAGGGGTCATAGGACAACACGTGCGTTTGAGTGCACCACCATGTGTTTATATCATCAATATCATCACTGTGCGCATCCTTAGACGTTGCCTTCTTTGCACGCATCTGAAATTTATTCTGTCTCTAGCCAGTCTGGCAACAGTCATATTCCAGGTTTTTAATATCTTGTAGCCATCTTCCTTGGTCTGCCTCATGTCCTGATCCTGCCCTCTAATACTGCCCTTCCAGGCCATCGTGACGCTTGATGTGACCAAAGTATGTGAATTTTCTGTGTAGTATGTTGTTTATCAAATAACAATCTCTTTAACATTTAGTTCTTTCCAGGACATCAGTGTTCTTATTTTCTGCTCATGGTATTTGTAGAATCTTTCTGTAGCATTTAGTTTCAAAGGACTGGATTTTTGTTCTTGTTTTTTGTGTAATGGTCCATGATTCACTGTTTTACCTATTTGAACAATAGATAAGCTTTGTCAAAGTCGCCCAGTCAGTAGAGCGTGATTTAGAGAGTTTGGAAATTATTATAAGTTGTACAAGCAGAGTTGATGATTGAGGGACAGAGAGAGAGTGCATTAACTGTGCAAGTGACGGGAACCATCAATATGCATACCTCTTCGAAACTGTTGAGGGAGACTGGAGCACCTATGGTCTGTCCGGAGGCATTGACGCCAGTTCCATAACTAATAACTACCTGTTGTATGTAAGGAGATTATGTAGTTTATATTCGTCCTAACTGGGCAGAAGTCTGTTGTTTAGGGCCTACCAAAAACCAATGTGCAACGATATCGTTCTGGCAAAGATCAAACATATCAAAAGAGTGATTAAACGATCAAAGAACGAACGCAAAGAAGATGTAGTTTATTTCTCGTAAGTTACCAGCTGTATAGAAGGTTCTGTGTCCAATCTGAACCTGGTCACATGCAATTTTTTCCATGTGAGATCCTCTTTAGATTGTTGATGCAGTTGGGTGACGTTCGTGCTTGTGCCGACGTCCGGCAGATGGCTTACTATTTCTGTCAACAACGGCTCCATAGGGGGAACCCCAGTGCAATTAAGTCAACCCCTTCAAGCCTTTAAACCCTATTTCATGCAAGGAAACTATGCATTATATTTAGCGGCTAAGATCTTCTTCTTCTTCTGCGTTCTCACTAGATTGGAATTTCGGACTCTCTAATAAAGGCAGCCGTCTGTCTCAGATTATCAGCCACGCCATACAGTCTGTCTTCCGCGTTCCTTACTAGATTGGAATTTCGAACTTTACAGGATGTATAATCAGTTCCGTCCCAGACATCAGCCACGCCATACAGTCATTCTCTGCGTTCTCGCCAGACTGAATTCCGGAATCTCTAACAAAGGCAAACCGTCTGTCTCAGATTATCAGCCACGCCATACATTTGTCTCTGCGTTCACCAGATTGAATTTCGATTCTCTAATAAAGGCAGCTGCTCGTCAGATTATCAGCCACGCATACAAATGGTTCTGGACGCAGTGTAAGTGGGCCACCTCTTTCTTCTCAAGTCTGCATACTGGGGCGTTCTGTAGGATATACCTTGGCGATTCTGCTTCCGTTTGCGCCGACCCCTTCCAGCAGTACATTCGGGCCACCCTCGTGATGGTGGTCTGACATTGTTAATGTGTGGCTAAATCTCCGGAGGCAGATTGACAAATCCGTAGAATCCGCTATCCCATTCCTCATTGTGAGGATCGATGTGCACCATATTATGCACTCCATCTGGTGCATCCGCTTTCACCGTATTTGTTCTTCTGAGAAGATTCCAATGGACACGCATCCGATTTAATCCAAACCTCCTTAGTCTCTACGACATGCTGCAGATAACAAAGTTGCTCATTCTTGCACCAAATGTGGCCCCTGGCAACCACTAAGAAGCAATCTAAGAATAGTCTTTATTACACCGAGTTTTTCTACAGGGCCTTGGCCCTCTCCACGGGAGAAATGACACACCTCTTGCAGAGAGTTTTATACAAAACGTAAACTCCATAGCCCTGCAACACTCCCAGAGACTTCGAGAACATATATCAGAACTGAACATCGCGGTCTGGATTCGATCCACGAGCTCGAAAACGCGGTCAAATGCCTCGTAGATGGTAAAGTAGGTTCCCGGACAACAAAGTGATACATAATACATAGATGAGACTGCAGTAAAACTATTTGATTGACGAACATGTATCAGTTAGTATTGAGCGAAGAAATACGACAAACAAGGCAATGTTTGTTTGTTGCTGAAACGTTGCTGTATTTTGTCATTGTTTTTGTAATTTGTAAAAACTACAGTACTTTGTGTTTACCATATTGTTAATACGCCGGCCACTCACTTTACTTCTTCATGTTAGTTATGTTCTTATTTTGTTATATTAATTTTTTATCCAAACACACACAGTTTTCTTCTGTTAGCTTCTCTTTTTACATTACTTTTAAACTATCATCATCATGTGTCATCTAGTCTGGCGTAGGCGATTTGGTCTCACAACGTTTATCTTGGAGTACTGACTATCAGAATGATTATTGACGCCTTCCGTGTCATGAACTACACTGTCCAGGAATTGTATATCTCCTGTTTACTCCTTCCTTCCTTTTCGTTCGCTTCTGAAATGTTGTCTTATATATTCAATGTTGTCTTTATCCTTCCCTTCGTTCGCTTGAAATATTGTTCATATTCAATGTTGTTTCTGTATCTTTCCTTCCTTTCTGCCTGCTTGAAATATTGTCTATATATTCAATGTTGGTTCTGCATAAACTCACCGTCTTTTGTAGCTCACAGAGGTCCATGTAGTTTTTTCGTCTAGTGTTGTTTCGTTAGGCCAGTGAGTTTAGTCGCGTATCATATTCGGGACAGTCTTGAAGCATGCTCTGCAGTCTGGTGTGCATGTCCACATGTACACATGGCTGAATTGTCAATCTTTACCTGTAGCACATGTGAATGCAGTCGATTTGATTTTGTTCTAATGCGCAGAATGACAACTTGTTCAATCTGCTCATTATAATAAACTGTCTTGTGTTGTATTTGATCTCTCTATCTGGTAATTAAAATGATTGTGTCGGTTGTTACTTCTGCGGAAGCTACAGCTGATTATAAATGAGTGATAATGAGGATATGAATCAAACGTATGTACCCAATATAGAAGTGAGTAAAGAGTTTTAGAAAACCCATAGAAGCTAATCAGCCAATCGAATATGACTAAGATATAGACAGTGAAGAATATTTGGGGTTTCCAGTAAAAACAAATTACTGGAACACCGGTTCGAACCACAACCTATTATTTCTTACGGCACATTGCCTAGCCCTACAGACGAGCTTATTGGCACACATTGCTCTAGCCCTACAATGCAAGCGTTTTTGCTGAACGCAGCCAGCTAGCTCAAATAAGGAGCTTACTGAGGAGTGTCTGTCGTGCCGTCCCCTACCACACTTGACTTCTCCATCTTCTCTCCACTACCGTGGAATATAGGACTTCACCATTTGTTACACTTTTCCTATCTCTGACTGCTTTCTGTGGCTTCCTATGATAGTACATTTTCTTTCACCTTCTTCGTCTTCTGCGATGGCTATTTTGATGTTTATACCGTCAGATGCGTTCTTGTGAGGAAGTCGGGACTATTCCAAAGTCTAAATGAGTGCCATGTAGTTTTGAGTTTAGTGCTGCAGTGACCAGTGCGCTTAGGAGGGGACATTGCTCTAATACTACTTCTACTACGTCAGGCCTGATAGGTCGACCAACAGTATAAGTTTTATCGGGACGGTCATCATATATATAAGCGTGAAATGAGGATGCTATATTTCGATGTTCTTCTGGTCTGTATTGTTGACTTAAATAAGAAAGATATTACTGTTTGCTGGCATGTGATGAGTAAGGGGAGGTTTAGAACATTGTAACAACTGGTAAAATTTAGAGGACGAGAAAGATAGTGATAGAGAGAGAAAATTGTGGATAACCTGACGTCATCTTCTTACGACATGCCTTGTCGGTGGCATGTTACTACTTGCAAGCGCCATCAGTCGCTTTCTACTTACATGCCTTGTCGGCTACAGTGTTACTAGCTCTTGTTCACCTAGGGCCTCCCAGTAAACACACAAAAATGACATCATTCTAATCTAGGGAGTCTGTGTTAAGCTTAAGTACGCCTCATGCCTCTGAAGGTAGCGGTTAAAATCCAGGTCATGCCATCTCTGTTTACGAGCACATTTTTGTCTAGAGACCACTATGATTGCTGTCGGCTAGCGGAGTTATGCTTTGTACAATACTATCTGCAGGTGACGCCTCATTTCTGGAAAGAAGGGTTTGTTTACAATGTAAGTAAAAACTGCAGAATGAAGTCTACAGCCTCCATAATTAGACCTGCTTGCCCAATCTGTCTACATAGCCATCTGTGTTGATTGGATTTCACTTGATTTGAAAACTTTACTTGATGATACACAACTGGTAATGCATGGCTGCTTATTTTAGCAAGTCGACTCCATTCTTCTAATTTCCTGTTGTGTCCACAGTGAGATCATACCAGCAGCATATCGGCAATGCACAGTTCTGGACAGTAGTAGTTCATAGATTCTGAGAAGAGTTTGAGAAATGAATTGCTTGGAGTGCTGATCAAGTAGTGTTGGCACCAATGAGAATAATCTCCATGTCACATTTCCAGACCTGTTTGGTTATGAACTTTCTTCAAACCATGTCTAAGCTGAGTATGTTGGCTTTAGTAAATTATATATTGAATATTTATGTCTGCCAGTTTATTTCCTTTGCTCTTATAATGATTTCAAGAATAATATATAGCAAGGGCCGAACATCCATACATAATTTTGTATTTCACCTGAGTGTTTTGATTAATCCCACTTGAGCTAGGAGTTGTTCCAATAACATGGTGTCAAAACAATTCTCTGACTACCTGTTTGTCAATGCCTTCTCATGCCTCTTTCAACCCTCATTGTGTATAGGCCCTCAACCAACTCATGCTAAGTCTCTATCTTTAGCTACTCTTCCAGCTTTCTTCCAGCTCTTCTATATATTGTTAAATCTCTGCCTCCCAAATCTCTTCTTACATATATTTCTAGGCCTCCTCTATTTCACTTAACCTTGTCTTTAGGATACAGTTCTTTGTATGGTTGTAGGTGTTACGTATTTGTTGCTCTTCCTGTGAGTCAGGCAACACCCGAGCGACCTGTTTGTCAATTTTCACACCCCACCAAAATATTTACCACTGAAACTCTACTCCTGATAACCTTCACTTATACGGATAATGATCGTATCTCTCCAGATGCCACACTTTGGCAGCCTGTGTAGTACACCACATTAATCTGATTCTAAGACACTTTTAAAGAAGATGCCAAAGAACACTGATCTGAATATGTATAACTTTGAACACTATGTCAAATGGTGAGAAGTTTCCAGGAGGTAATTTATAAAAGTGTCAAAAATGTATTTTTGAAACTTTACATACATATTTAGTGATCAAATATTTAAAAACATACAAATGTGCAGCATATTTGGCTAATAGAGATTCAGATCTTCTTCTGCAATCAACTCCATGTAAATTCATCTGTATAAGTTATAAACAGGCGGGTGCGCTTAGGAGATCTTCATCGGTCTCATAATTTGTCCTGTAGGGTTGTTTTTGTTACAGATTTACCTCAGCACTGCTCAGGATGGCAGCTGGCAGAATGTGCTCTGGGACTGTTTTGGCTCTTACAGGTGCAGACAGCAGAGTCCTCGAGAGATTCGATCAAATCAATGAAATAAGATTTCACTTAAATGATTATATATCTTCATGTAACTAAATCACATGTTATATAACTATATTGTCTATTCATCCATCAAAGCCGAGCATTGGCTCTGCATTATTTAACTCCTTGTGGACCAAACACACAATTATATGTGGCTTTGGGTTGGTGCCTTTACCAGAGCCACTAAAGGATGTTTTTATTTTAAACAATTGGTTTGTAAAACATGACTTGACCTGGTCCACTAAGAATTAAGATGTTTCAGAGCCGATATTCCCATGAATTTGTGTAAGGCCAGTATGCATGCATCCATGGATAAGAAAATGGTAACTTTGAACATTAGTCCTCATCACAAAGAATCATATTACAATAAGACCAGTTCTGGATACTACAACAGCAGTTATCAGAGAATGTAAATAAAGGTATTGGTTATTGCACCTGCTTTATAAGTGCAGCATGGTTCAGGACAAATTCCCCAGTTGGGAGTTGGATTTTGGTCCATCGGTAAAGACTTCTCAGGCCGCACTGAAATCAATTGGGAACCAGAAAGCAATGGGTAGTAAAGGCAACTGGCGAATGTTGACTACATCACCCATCGCAGCCATGGTCACGAAAATATCGAAGCACACTGTATTACCTAATAAATATACTCGAATGACTCAGGGACCAAATGCCACACTATGTGGCTTGGGTTGATGCCTTTTTACAAGAAGCCAACCAAAGCGCGATTTTGTTCTAAAACATATGGCTTAAAACATGGCTTCTGCCTCTGGTCCACTAAGAGTTAAGGATGGTGCGTATCCCTATCTTACTTTTATTATTCATCTAAAGAGATCTATAAACCAAGAGGCAAAGGGTCAAAAAAAGGCCTGCTCAAAAATAAAATGTACTCCACTCTTAACTCAACACAAGCTCCATAGATTTGAGCGCTGAATAAGAGTCTTTCCACAGACTCTTAACACAACCAGCAATCCCTTTACATCAAAAACATCAGGCAATTTGTGTTACTACCATAAACGTAATGAAAATAACCAGTGTGTTGTCTTTCAAAATATCAATTAATGGGTCACCAAACAGGAAATTTGCTAAGAACACTCCAGAGACACTAGTAACAAACAGTGTATACCCATGTAGCAAATGGGTGGTTTTGTCGAATCTGTACCTGAGGACCATGGGATTTCTAATCACTGTGCAACCAGTAAGGTCATGATATCAAAGAACACATTTAAGCAGATATTATTCAAGGTTTATCTATCTCTTCTTGTCTCTTTCTTAACCTTTGCTCCTAGGAGTGTATAGGTCTGAAACTGAAGGGCTTTCCAAGCCCCTATCCAACATTTTTTCCAGATCTTCCACTCTCTCTATTTTCTTGCATTCGCCTCTCACCCCAGGTGTCTTCTTTTCTCCTTTATGCTCAGTTTTTACTTAATTACACAATTTTAATCACTTTGTGATGTTTGATTTTGCCAGGAACGTGGTATACGCTGCACATTGGTTTGGTTGGCTCAAACGATAGGATTTCTTACACGCTTTTAGGACAGTGCATCTGATTAGTTAAACTTCTTAGTCGCTCATTTACATGCATGGCATAACAGTGGTTCCCATTCTCACCAAATTTGGGCCTCAGGAACCACTCGCTTAATTCTAGTGTCAATCCTGGAGATCTCCGGTTGAAAGAAGGTGGGCCTGCAGCCCGATTTTCTTCGACCACTGGGTCGCTTCACTGGTCCTCCTGCGGGGTCCTTCTTCTCAGGTGATTCACACTCTTTCTGGTTGTGGTTGCTGTAGCTATCTAGTATATTTTACGGGTGGGTAGCGAAGTCCCATCGCCTAACCTCCTAATCACCTCTACGACGGTGGCAAATTTGTCTCTGTTCTTTACATCCCAATTTAACACCCTGTAACCACTCCAGCCATCTCTTCCTGCAAAATTTAGAATTTGCTGTAAAATACTCATCTCGCTGCTTGGATCTCTCTTTCTCATTTATTGTCAGTGTGTCTAGGTTTGACACTGACAGCAGTCAAGGTTTTCTACCAACTCTATGCTATCAGTATCTCTTGTTAAAGTCTATATGTAATGTTCTGAGTTATCCGAACAGGTTTTTAAGTTGTATTGTTGTGCTTGATAAAGGCCTTTTGGTCAAACGCTGCTGTATTGTCATTGTTTCTGTATCTTGTAAACTACAGTACTTTGTTATTCACGTGTTTCGCTATTCTACAGTATTTTACTGGTAGTTCCATCTATATTGCTATCAGTATCAGACCTGACACTGACAACAAATGAGAAAACAAGAATCCAAAATGACAGAGATGAAGTGTTTATGATGAATTATAAATGTTATAAAAGAGATAGACTAGTAGGAACGATGAATCAGAAGAGAGGAGTGGGATCCTGCCGGGTTCTACAATATATAACGAATAACAAGTCAAAAGGTTCGACACTTATCGGTTGCTAATACAAAACAGTTCTCAAACAAAGAACACTAGCACTCAGATACAACGGCAACAGACCCAGAGGACTACTCATGGTAAATGATGGATCGACGGAATATCTGGAAACACCATGGCTCCACCTTGTACAAAGCTTATAAGGAGGCTCTACTTCATGTATCTTTTTTTTTTAACCTGATGCCGATAAGCAAAACAGGCCACCATATCAGAGTGTTTGCAATGGATAAGCTGACATTTTGAGCGCCTCTTTGGCAGGAGTGGGCCAAGAAGAGGATTTTTATTTAACCAACTACACTAAATGCTAGATTGCAAGAGCTAAGATTGAAGATTGGCGTGACCAGAAAGCCAACAGCACAATATATATGATAGTAGATTTATCATCAACATCAACTGGTACGGTCAGTTGCTGAAGCTGCTGAGATATTATGTAAAAGATTTAATTTGTTTTTTCTGCTGGAATGATGGGAAGTTCAGTACTGAATTTACATATTTTTTGGTAATAATTCCATCTATCTGTTCCATTGAATCAACATCATGGCATATCTACAGGACGTCGCTATTAACCACTGGTAAATGAGTCGCATTTTCTAAGGCACTACTTTTTTTTTTTTTCTTCTCTTTCGTCCGCTTAACTCAGACGGTCTCCATCTCTGAAACTGGATTTTTATGCTCATCTCTGAAACTGATTTTTGCGTGAAAATCTGTTTCATTTCATAAATGGCAGAAAGGCAGGACATTGTAAATTATTTACACTGCAGCCGGTGTCAATGTACTGTGAATTAGTATCTCGCCATACAGGCAAGATTTTCTCCGATTTCAGTAGAGGTAATTTCACGCATCGCCCTGAGAAGACCAGGGGACTCGAACAATGATAGTATAGCCCGAACTCCGAAGCATGAGGTTCTTCGTAGCTAGCAGGCCGAAGCATTATCAACTACTCTAGGCAGTCCTCTCCGGCAACCACGGCATAATGTGCAGCACAGGCTTCCATTGCTGAAATTTGGTGTGGTCTATTTTTATGTACCAATAATTCCTCTCATACCATTATATGTTACATAGGGCCTGCAAGCACTTCCATACCCCATCCTGGGCAGCAATCCCGCCAATCCTCCATTGAACTGAGGCCTATTTCTTGCTTCTTCAGAAAGTTCATTTCATGGTCTCTAGGGTCATCCTCTCTTTCTGAACCCTTTGCATCCCACTTCAATGCCTGCTTTGATATTTGTTGATCATTTCTCCTCAAGGTGTGTCCAATATATCTCCATCTTCTTTCTCTTTCTTCTTCTTCAGCGATCTCTGGTCATGCGCTAATTTACTTGTGGACTACAACTGAGCAGACAGCTTCAGGTCTGGCTGTGTTTCAAAGCTTATTTTCAGGTTTACTGTGGCCACATGTTGCTTCTCGCCTGCACAGAAGAGGACAGTCTTGCAGGGCTATGTCTTCTGGTGTTCGTTCTGCTCAGTTGACACTGGTAGAGAGCTGTTTGACTTATTCTAGTCTGTATAAGGTTTGCTGAGTCTGCAGTGTCCAAAGCAAGAGTCGAAATATAATGACCTGGTCTGGTTCTGCGCTTAGGTCTGAGGAGTCTTTTCATAATCACATCCAGTGTTTGTCTTCCAGTCTACGTGATTTTCATGAGGTTTTGACTCTTGAAAGAAGAAGGGTTGGTAAATTTGATCTTTGCACTGCCCTCCTTAGCTAAGACATCAGCACTACTGCCTGCAATGCCATTATGAGATGGAATCCACTGCGCGAATTTCGCCTTTCTGAAAGCCGATATATTTTAGGTTTTGTACTGTGCTGTCAGTGGATTTAGTTTCAGGGCTTGTAGCTGACAATGAGTTCAAGAAATACCATCTTGCTTGCAGCTGCTTGCAGCTTATTCATGTGCTGTGCTGCCATCAGAAGGGCTATGAGTTCTGCTTTGTTGAAACATACTCTTCCAGGAGCCGCATGATATGGGCTGGTGGCATCTGGGTGCCCAATGTACACTCCTGCCTCCACTATCTATGAGCGTCGACATCATCCATCTTGTAAAATTTTATCCAGCTGTCTTCTGAAACATGTAATGGAGATGTTCCATTGTAATTGCTTTTCTACTAGATTAGGCTCTGCATCTTTTGCTTACAAATTTAGGATGAGGTTGAGAAGTTTAGTGGTACTGAGTCTGGTTCCTAGTGATCAAAAAGCAATTCTTCAGGTATGGAATTATGATTTAGTAGTTCCAAGTATGACTTTCCTATTTCTTTTGCTTTGTGTTTAGACTTGTGCTTAGTCTGTTCTTTGTTCTAGCTGGCCATTTTTTCATGCAGTGGATGGTGAGGGTATTCTTTTGATCCTTTCAGTCTGTAGAATCACTTTTCTCCTTATTCTGTCTTCCAAGGGCTGGATGTTGGCTGCTTTGTTTCATTTTCTACAATTGGTGTAGATTTCCATGGCCCCAAAATAGTACATAGACACCTGTTTTTGTGTGTTTTTCCAGTATCGATTTGTTTGAATGGGCTGCTGATATCCATGTCGATGATGCATATCTCGGTGGCCGGTTCAACTGCACCAGTGCACACCTGACTCGTGATCTGAATATCAGCTCCCAGGTAGTTCCAGCCAGCCTCGACACACTTGTTTCCTCATGCCTTTCTGTTTGTTTCATTATGATGCTCATGTCAGACGACTGTCGCTTAACTCCTGCAAAAGGTTGGAGTATGGGGAACGGGAACGATATCATCGCAAATTTCAGCCCGAAGCGTTCTTCCTTTGTTGACAATGAGAAAAGCGCTGCTATAGTTTTGTCTGCTTATTTCTCTTTAGACCCTATTTACTTGCTCCACATTATGATGATAGTAAAGTCTAGGTTAAGCCTGGGAGTTTAAAAGATGGCAGGAATTAGAAACTTGGAGGTGTACCACACAGCTAGATCATCAGCATGGAGAGAGTGTGACACATGTCTGGGCAGAGTTTGCAGATCACACATATACCAGGAAAGCAATGGGGACAGTACGCTACACCCTGTGGGACTCTGCTCTTAATTTGAATCTGGGACTGTGTACCCATCCAATTTCCAGATGCTTGTCTATGGGTAGAAAAAGTCTTTATCCAATAGTAATATTCTACCTGATTCCACTCATGTGTAAGAGCTGGAGTAGCAAACCATCTTTCCAGACTTTGTCGAAGGTTCTTAGATATGCCTAAGAACACAGTGAGGGCTTTCTTCTTGAAGCCATTTTCTATGTCCCAAAGTAGGTGTATGCCACTTTGGTCATCAGTGCTTCCATGCTGCTCAGCCTGTCTGGGCTGGATCCAGTTTATGGTTGATCTGAACCACTGGAGTTCCAGGGTGGAGGAGCCACTCTCTCCAGCAGTTGGCAGTGCAAATTTAGCAAACTTATAGGTCTGTAGCTCATGATCCTTTTGGTCTTTTCCACTTTTGAAAATTGTGGATTGTGCATTTTTTCCAGATGTCTGGGACTCTCCTGTCTCCAACTATTGTTAAAAATCTGGAGTAGAAGACTCTGTGCTATTGGGCCTATTTGTTTCTGAGCATACCTGCTTGATACTCCATCTGGTCCCGGGCCTTTACGATTGAGCTTTTCAGTGCTCTCTGCAGCCTGGTCATGTGATGTCTACCTCACACAGGGTTCACTTGTCATTTTTTTGAATGTGCATTTATCCTACTGACTCTTTCCTTTGTCTTCTGACTCTATTGAGCATGAGCTTTCTGTTTAAAAACACTGGGCCATCAGGGTGGCTCGCTTCCTGGTGAGAAGTTGTTCTTGCTGAGAACTGTTTTCCTCTAGATGGATTGTCATCGCTCAGGGCTTTGTAAGTCTCCACAACTTTTGAGTATCTTTTTCCATGTTCAAAGAGGCTAGTTCTTTCTTTCCAGGATTTTCTACACTGCTGGTTTTTTTCTAAATAAAGGGCCCTTGCTCTATTGTGTTAAATACATTTGTCCGTTATGCGAGTTCCATTGTATTTCTGGCACGTAAACAGCTATGAGAATCATCTTGGTGTCCATTATGGTTTGTGTTTTTTCTCCTCCTCTGTATAGACTTTTGGCAGCATCTAAAATGGTTTTATTGAATGAACGTGGGCATCTCTGTCCACTTTCCTGATTAGATTAATTTCTTTACAGTACTTGTTCATGTTCTGGAATAGCTCAGTCTGCCTTTTTGTAATCTCCAACTAGGGGCAGAGTTTGTAAGTTCCTCCTGTTAATGTTATTTATGAGGAGTTTCACTGGTCTATGGTCACTACCTCCAATCTGGTTTAGACTTGCCTTTCTGGTTATCCTAGAATGTCATCTGTAGTAAAAGCCAGATCTGGGGTGCTTGTTGTAGCGCCACCACTGTGAGGATGTGTGGAGGATCATCTGGGTGGTTGAGAATGGTGGAGACTACAGATCAGCTATTCTTCAAGGCTACCGGGAGGATCTAGGCGCAGGGTCATAGCCCCCAGTCAAGAGTGGCCAGCTGGAAGTCTCCCATTATAAGCAAAACATCATCTTGAACTTTGATAGCTTCCTGTAGCTCAGTTTGAATGGAGGGTGTGGGTAGTATATTGTATAGTGTCATCTTAGTGTTGTTGATAAGGAGTTGAACAGTTAGTGAATTTGCGCTCATCTGATTGACCTGTGAGTTCAACTGCTTCGTATGGAATTACCTAACCAGTGTTACTACTCCACCTTATGTTCATTTTCTATCCTGACGGAAGGCTCTAAACTTCAATGCTGAATCTATCTTTGATTGGTGTATGCCTTGATACAGCAGATGTCAATCTTCTGCTCGCAGACGCCCTTCAACTCTCGCTTTCGTTAATACCCTCCTGCATTCCATTGCATAATTCAGGAGGGGTGAAAGTCTTGTCCTGCTGCCAGTAGTAATACTCCGTCCTCCTGGCTTTTGGTAAGAACTGGGCCAGGGCCGCTTGTAGCTAAGGGTGGACCCTTCGAGGTAGGGGGTCCGGTCCCACCACCACCTGGCTGTGCTTCATGGTGGTGGCACCACAGTTATATAAATATTTGCGCATGGCTATTTGAGTTGTTCGTGATGTGTTTCCATTCCTCCTCGGGCCAATAATGCATGACACACCTGCTTCTCTGAGGGCATCTTTTTTTTTTTTTGAGGTTGTTCTTCTAGATAGCTGCAGTCCCCCAAGGACTAGATCTGTCTTCCGGTTTGTCTGAGTCGCCCTACCTAGAAGACTTCAGCCTCTGCTGCCGGGCTCACCAACCCAGACTCTTTTTGCAGGGCAGCTCCTGACACTGTGTTTAACCCTTATGCTTAAGGGAAAGTGTCATAGAAGTAGTAGCTATGCACAAGAAAAGGGATGTCCTCCTCAAGAGAGTAGAGAGGACAAGCGCTATTTGTCCCATAGCTGGGGATGGGTTGAGCGCTGTGTTTTTTCAGAGCATTTACCACTGCGGGTTCTGCACTGTCACCTTATGAGGCCCCATCCTGCTCCCGCTCTTTGGTCTGGCCTTCACCTTCAGTCTGTCCGGCTTGGTTAGACTGCCAGAGTTAGACTCTTACCGACATAGCCTGAAGGATCCCTAGCGGCACACAAACCTCCAACCACGAGTGTTAAGGTGGCTAATATGTGGAGGGCATCTTCTCTTTCTTATAACAGTCTATTTACCTGTTGTAAAATCCATCAGAAATTTGCTTCCAAACTGCCTCACCACTTTATTTAAACCAGTATTCTGTTGTGATCGAGCTCACTACCGCTTATTACAGACCCACACTATGTTCCATTAGTAATGTTAATTGTATTTTAAAAACTAACATAAATGTTAGTGCTAAGTTGCAGCCCCGTTCCAATCTGAATCCAAAAGTAATAAGGGGAGAGATATTTCTCCTCCAAGGTTTTATATATACCCTCTTGTATCACATACATTACATAGGGCCTGCAAGTACTGCATTCACTCTGTGCTGGGCACTCGCCAATTTCGTCTGCGAAAACTGAGTCAATATTTCTTGCCCTTTCAGCAATTTCACTCAATTTCCCTTCAGCTTCCTTCCCTTGCTGCCCTAAGTGAAATTCTTAATGTCTAGCTATCATTTCATTGCTGTGTCATCAATCAAGAATTGCATTACTGCATTAATTATGGTTACGAGGCCCAAATTTGGGGATTAAAGAATAGAACCACTGTTACCTGGGTCACATTTGTCAGAAGAGGCTTACTATATGATAGTTTCTATTGAATCGATGCACATGTCTCAAACATGAAGAAGTCCATGCATTTAGGGACCTACCAAACCAATGTAATGTATACATGTTCTTGGTAAAGATCAAACATATCACAAAGAGTGATTAAAATTGTTCGCGAAGAACCAAATTCAAAGAAGAAGCTTTCAATACTACAACTATTGAAATGAAAAATTTAGTGAAACATTTACCCAGGTCTTTGAATCTTCTCTGACAACTATAGAAGCATGGCAAAGTGGGCAGTAAAAACAGGAAACATGTTCTCACATTCATCACAAATAGAGCAAGATTAGTTAGCTGCTCCTCCAAGCTGTAGTGTGACGCTCACTGCCATTGTTGATGATTACTTTGTTGCAAATTGTTTAATACCTGTCCAGCTAGCATTCTTAAAATAAGAAACTTTATTATTTATTGGTATAATAAAAACTAGCTATCTTCAATGAGAAATAAAAATTAATAAATGAAATAAAAATGCTCTGACCCAGCCACCATTATAATAGCATCTTGAAAAACTATTGATCAAAATGGTTCAAAGATGAAGAATTGACTTCATTGCACCCAGGGATTTATTTATTTGCTCCCTTTCTTCTGCAAATGGCATGCTACCTGTTGAGAGAGTATTACACAAAGTATGAATTCTTAGCCCCTGTAAAAATCCAAGAACTCAGAACAAACGATTTCGCGAACATAACGTCCAGATTAAACCCGATCCCCCAGAACTAAAGCAAACAGCTTAGCCACAGAGATACCCACACTATTGATGCTATTCCAACAAACAGATGCATATCACTGACGGGAGCTGCATTTAAACTCTTCACCATAAAGCAGAGGTTTAGGAGCTATATATAGCAACAAACAGATCATTCAATGATATGTTTGATGTGACAGAGATATGCTACAACTAAAAGCTGCATTGCACATTGTCTTGACTAAAATGATCTTTATAGACTCAGTGTCTGCCCTTGCTTCAGGACGATGAACACTGTAAACATGAACTCTGTAGAACTAAATACTCCAGATGTCTAACTTCACATCTCATAACATGAAACACATGCAATGGATCTCGGACGCTCAAATACAATCGGGTCACTTACAGTTGATAACATACAAGCAAAGTAGTGGGACTATCCGCCATGGAAATTTGAGGTTCAGCCAGCTGGGTTCTGTATAAAAAATTGTTGGTGCTCCTACAGTACATGGTTAAATTACAGGAAACCTGATCCTTTACTTGGGGATCTGAATACAAATACCTCTTGAAGTTGGAGTAAAGTCGAATGGCGAGGACAAGCCAGGATACAGAAAATAAGCCAGACAAAAAATTATTCAGAGACTATGCTGAAATTCAAAGCAAAACCAACAAGACCAAAAAATACACCTAAGTAATTATGAAATCAACAACTTAATAAAGAAATGGGCAAATACAAGAACCATTCCATAACAACAACCTTTTAGCATTAATTCAACAATCTATAAAAATACACACATAAAATATGACTGAAAATTGTAATATGAGAATGCTAGATTTATGAATTCTGGCCAACCTGAATACAATCGCTTTAAAAGAGAGATCAGAGCTACTGCCCCAAACCCTACACATACCATCTACCAATCACATGAACATAATTTGACCCTAACACACTTCACATCACCAGCTAGTATATGTACTAATTACAAACTACTTGTACTCACCACACTTTGTGTGTGCTGGCATTGATAATGACAATAAGATTATTTTTTCATGCTCTCAGACGCTATAAATTCAGGTATGTCAGGCATCTGGTATGGCGCTCGTTCTGACTGGACTGATACTTTCCTTGCTATCAGTGTCCCCGCCATACAGGTACCTTCTAATTTCAGAGGTTTGTTTGTTTTTGCGCTTTTTCTTTCGTCCGCTTCAACCTGTAGACGAAGTTTCATCTCTGAAACTGATTTTTGGCGTGAAAACCGCTTTTTCCAATTTTTACAATGGCAGAAGGCACATTGTAAATTACTTTACACTGGCAGCCATGTGCTCAATGTGTAAAATTACAATTAGTATTCCCGCCATATAAGATTTTCCGACTTCAGAGGTACTAATGCATCGCCCTGAGTAAGACCAGACTCTGAACAAATGCCGACAGTAGGTTTCGAACCCGAAGCATGAGGCTGCTTCACAGCTAGCAGGAGTACTATCAACTACCTAGGCAGTCCCCACTCAGAGGTTGATAAGATTATAATTCTTCCTATGCAAAATAAATTCAACACTGTATGGAACATGCCCATGTGGTGCCGGGACCCATAAGGGAAGCAAAGAATAGTACCACTAGACCTATAAGTAATAAGTCGATGAAGCTTACTGATGCGTGTGACTCAGGAAGCTACCTCTAGTAAAAGACGTAGGAATTGGACAAAGTTGGCCTAATTGTAGGCACTAACTGGCACAATGTACAATCACTCTTAGGCTCAGATCACATACAAATCACACAGAGTGGTTAACAAGTGGTCGATATGGGATGTGCTTGAAGAAGAAGCAGAAGTATGGTATTAAAGCACACCATAAACACATGCAGATACTATCACATGGTACAGTCAAAGGTAGAGCCTAACACTACTGGATCGGGGAAGAAGACAACTAAAACTCAAAATTGTGACCTTCCAGCTTATACACATCATGTTCAATGTTCAATGCAGGCTGTATTATAGGCAATCATGATTCACAAACATTCAATGCCTCAGTGTTTGCTCCACAAGTTTGGATTTTGACCGTAAGCTAAGATTTTAAATTCATGCTATTTTCTATATATATATGGAAGACCAGAGTTCCAGTTTCAGTTTGAATATCTTATTGCACTTTGATATGCCCAGGTGCTTCGGGATCCTTTAATATCTCCAACAGTGTCCAGCAATTGACCGTGACACAGTTCCATTTTTGATTGATGAGATCATCAATGCACTGTTAGAGGTTGTTCTTTTCTTACATCTAATTTTCAAACCCAGCCCTGCACCCAGTAGTAGGTTGGCGATTATTTAAATGAAAATCTTCAGTGTCACACCGCGAGGGCGCTCAAAATATCAGTCATCCATTGCTGGCTTGCCTGATATGGTGTGGCAGAGCCAGCTCGTTCACTTGTCACTGCTAACACACCCATGTGCTGAACGCAGAGGCAGATTCTGAAAATGTTACTTGTAATGATTCAGTCCATAGCCTGTACACCGAACCAGCCTCTTCACCTTATGGATCTCATCAATGAATCACCTAGAATGCACGTATGAGTGTAGTTTTGTGACTCCAACCAACGCAAATAGTCACCGCCAGGTGCCTCCATTTTCATGCTGCTTGTTTTCATACGAAATGCACCACTGTAAACTGCAGTAAAACCATGTAGCAATGGCAAAACACGTGAAACAAAGTATCCCTGCTTGATAAAAGTCCTTTGGCTGAAATGTTCATGTATCGCTATTGCTTTTTGCAAACCACAGTACTTTTGTTTCACGTATTTCGCATTGTTATTGTCTATCACCACACAATAATATTAAACTTTAGATGCTTGCATGATCGGACATAGTGGCATCACAATTCTACGCATAATTCTTATGCATGTCACTGCAACTTTAATATATTCAAGAAATTAGAGGTTAGTTAGTCTCATAAACCTGCCCAGAAAATGGTACTGTTGACTACGACAAATTGCTTTCGTTCCTCATTTCCGACACTTTACAATAACTGTTCGGCAGTCGTTAGTTTCAGGCGACAAACCTTCTCATCCAAAGTTCATATTTGCATTTTGCTGGACAGATATTTGAAATAAATCAAGGAGAACTTCAAAGCACGAGGGAGTATTCCTAGGGCAAACTAGGACATATGTAATAGCTTCATTTCTGTATTCTCTCCAGTTAATTAATTTGCATTTTACTAACATGGGATAGCTAATGCATATTCCATGGTTGAAAGAACAGTGCTTACAGGATGAGAGACAAGCAGCCACTGCTTGATATTAGCAGCTTCACTGCCACCATAAATTTACATGTCCTGACAACGACATGCCTAGCATGGTCCCTGAAACACTGCCTGCTATAGCTATAGTTATGGCTAGCTAGTCTGCAGATTCTATTAAACTACAAGGAAAAAGTTGTGACTAAAAAATACTGAACTCAGCCCACACAACTGCAATAGTGACAGACTATTAGGTAAGTAATTTAAATGTATTGTATAGTTTAATGTTTTCTGTGTGTTGTCATCAATGTTTGCAGAACATAATATAAATCTTGTTCTGAGTGAGGAGTCATCTGAGGAAGGAAGCTGATAGTTAATTACAACGACTAAGTAGCGGAGACATTTACTTTCAATCCACAGTGTTCAATTATCAGCTAAACCTTGCCATATATTCATCGTGACATTTATAAGGCTTACATGGTGTTATTGACCTAGGTCTCGCATTAGTAGTAGCTCAGGAACTAGCTGTCTGCTACAGGTTGGCTGCCAGCTGACAGGGCACAGAGTATAATAATAAAGTAAAGCACTAACAAACACATCGCTGTCGCCTGTTCTAATTTATTCTTTTTACTGATAGAGTATACAGAGCAAACTCTTCAGGCCATAAAGCATGTAATAATGTTTCATCGAATTGCAAATACACTTAACAAGACTGGATCTGGTGGTTGTACAACACTTTCAGCCATCTCTGGTCGCGCGCCAATTTGAGGCTAGTCTTGCAGGATATGCTCTGGTGTCTGTCCCGCCTGCTGGACTGGTAGAGAGGTTGCTTGACTTATTCCCAGTCTATATAAATGTTTGTTGAGTCTGCAGTGTCCGTGCGCGAGTCGAATATATAATGACCTGGTCTGTTCTGCTTAGTCTTTGTAAAGTCTTTTCCATAATCATATCCAGTGTTTGTCTCAGTCTACTGCAGATTTTCTGTATGAGGGTTTTTAACTCTGAAAGACAAGGGTTGTAAATTTGTTTTGCACTGCTCCTCCTTAGCTAAGACATCGACACTTTCATTGCCTGCAATGCCACAGTGAGATGGAATCCACTGCGTGAATTTCTGCTCTTTCTGAAAGCTGATAAGTAGGTTTCAGCTGTGCTGTCAGCGTGATTTCCAGCCTCCAGGGCTTGTATAGCTGACAGTGAGTCTGTGGGCAGAAATACCATCTTGCCTGCAGGTGCTTAGCTATCTACAGGTTGGGTGCTGCCATCAGAAGGGGCTAAGAGTTCTGCTTTGTAATTGGAACATATTCTTTCAGTAGGCTGTGGCTACCATAATGTTAGCATAGTCTCTCACGGGATATCCAATTTACTGTTAACTTAGGATTTCAACTGACATATCTACTCACGCACTACCACCTGTCATAATGATCAAATGAGACATTAAAAGAATGACTGAGTAACTCAATTATCTTTATTGCTCAGAATTGCACACTTTATGAGGATATATGTGCTAAACTATATTTAAACTACCCAGAATAAATAAATCTTGCAAGCATTTTATCCACGTCGCCTTTCTATTTTTTCGCCAACTTTTCTTAAATGAAGTTAAATGTTCCACAGACTTTTTGACAACTGTAAAGTAAGTAATGTATGGCCTGGAACATGGACAATGAACAAGAAGTTAGAAGACAGAATTGATGATTTGAGATGGATATATAGAAGAATACAGAGTTTCATGGACAGAAAACAGATAAATAAACAAGTTTAGAAAACTAGGTACATAAACACTATTAAGAGAAATAAAATTCAGACAAGTGTGTTATTTTAAGTAATATAAAAAGGCATGACACCATGATAAAAACATTTACTAGGGAGGGGAAAGTTGAGGGGAGAAGAGCAAGAGGAAGACCGAGAGATAAGTGGGAGGAAACCTAAGAAATGGACATAGTCTGGGTGAGTGTGTGCAACACTACAAGGAAAGATGAGGATGCTGAGATTCATTGCAGCCAACCTGATGTGGAGACGGCACTCCATGATGATGATGAAAGTAGTTGTGACTTCTGATGTAGACAGTGAAGATTATTGTGAAGACAACGGATGTCAATGTATAGTACAGCGCACAATGACACTGCATTCAGTGATCTCATGTGATTAATAAACGGATGCCTTCAGTGTTCATTTCAAGTACTCTATCTGTGTCGCTTAACTTTAAACTTTAACTGCTATAAACTACACTCAAAGTTAAATAATAAGTAATTTCTTAAAAGTTAGTATTATATGGTTCAATGGTTGTAGTCCACGGGAATAAGATTAATAAATAAATAAAATAATCATATCGTCACATAAGCACAGTAACACACCGACCGGTATGACAACAAACACACAGTGATGTACCATTAATTAACTAAGACATATAAGTCGTAGGCTGTCTTTATCCAGTTGTTGAGAGCGAAAGAAATACCAGGCTTAAAGAAAGTATTTGATTTAACTGACTTGTGTGATTGGCTGATCAGCTTTGGCTGGAAAAAAAAGTGATACAAACGCAATATTTAACATACAATTACAGTTTAAAACAAATACATAAAGACCGGTGATGACATACTTAAAATGTTAAACAACAGCTAGTACGACTACAACTCATAATTAACTGCCGACAGTCTGCACATTGTTAGTGTTCGCTGTGGTTTTTCCAGGTCTTGTCTCGTGAACACATTAGAAGACACATACCAGTGGTTCTTAGTCTGTGGTCCATGGTCCTCTGGGAGAGAACGTGGTATGTGTTTCCAGTGAGGAGTTAAATGAGTTGCTGAACTATTTTTTTTAAAAGCAATGGAAAGATATGAAAATAGAAAGATACAAACACGAGCATCAGGAAACAAGTGGGAAACATCAGTACCGAAACTTCATCAAGAAAACAACAAATTAATGGTTCGGCCATTAAGCAGATTACCAACAGACATGGCTTGCCTGCCTGCCCAGCATGTTCGCAGCGTTGGACGACGGGTGACAAGCTCCGGTGAGTGCGGGTTCAATTCCGCGGGTTGGCAGAAAAGCCACAGGTCTAGATTTACAGTGTTCGTGCACCTAATCGAAAGGTTACGATGTTCATGGCACTGAGCCGAAG
This sequence comes from Arion vulgaris, assembly GCA_020796225.1. Lineage (NCBI taxonomy): Eukaryota > Metazoa > Mollusca > Gastropoda > Stylommatophora > Arionidae > Arion > Arion vulgaris. The sequence goes on from JADZMA010000069.1 coordinate 56,533, forward strand.
AGCTGTAAGCTCAAGTGTTTCTGGATCAGGAAAAAAACAACAGACAGTGCGCCTAAAGAGCAATGTTATCTGGATATGTGGATACTGTATACTGAAAATTTAAAGAAGGTGTCCCCAATGAATTTAGAAGATTGTGAAAATATTTATGTAGGAATTTTATTTTTTAACCTTCTTCTTGAATGCTCCATATCGACCTACTTGTTAAACACTTGGATCTGTATGTGATCTGAGTTTAAGAGCAATTGTATGTTGTGCCAGTTATGTGCCTAAGAATATGCCAGCACATCCGATTTCTGCGATGCTTTTTATAATATGGTAGACTTCTCTAGGCCCTACCTAGTAGCCTCTTAGACATTTATGTGGGTCGCAGAGGTACTATTCTTTGCTTGCCTTGAGGGCCCCAGTTGGTACGGTTTTTAGTTAAACCATCACCTTACTTTGTTTGTATGCTACCTTACTTTGTGTTTATTACTTATTTTGCCTTTATTATAGATAGGAAACAGTGTAACTATTTCACAACCAAATTTACCTCTTTTGTTGCAGGTTTTCAAACAGAATTTAAAGTCCTCACTTTAAATGGTTTTAGAATAAGCACTTATGTGCAATGCTTGCAAGAATACTGTTCTCAGTGTTTGTGTCGTTCTTCTTATATACAGTTTGGTTGTGTTGATGTGGACTAACTAGTTTTGTTCTCAGCCATGAAGGAAAAGCTGAATCTGACATTAAAAGTAAACTGAGTAAAGCATGAAGTGAATTTATGACACTTCAGACAGTCTGGAAATCAGCACAATACAGCATCAGAACAAAGATTAATATATACAACTGCTGTGTGCTATCAACTTTATTGTTATGTTATGCAATCAACGCGGGCAATTGGGCATTCAATGTGTGCTCTGTCTTCCGCTGCAGCAGCCATCTTAAAGTCCATTTGCTCACCGTATCCATGAGAAGTTGATTAGTATACTTTCTCTCTACCACGAAGATGACACTGTCTGGCGTGTCCAAACTGAACTCTTGCACTCGTTCCAAACTTTATTATGGATCAAAGCTGAGAATGACAGAAAAAGTGTTCAAATTTTCCACCTTCCAACAACTTGTCTGCAAAAAATCTTACATGTGTTTTGGCCAAGAATTATTTCCAACCAAGAATTGCTTACACAATGTTGGCGGGAAAATATGAATACCTTTTATTCAAAAAGAGTGCTGTAGATGAATCATACATGTGTTATGCAGAGACTTGCTGTCTCGAAAACTTCACTGAGATAGACACTGTAGGATAAATGAAAAGATGGAAGACTTGAAACCACCTTTTGGAGAATAGTAGAAAGAAACTGAAGAAGTGAATTACTGTTGGAACACAATACAGACGATGGCCAAGAACAGAGAAGAATGCACACATTTGTTACTGCCTTAACCATCAAGGGAGTCACAGACTAGAGTGTCTTGTTGGTACACTTCTGTTGCCTCTACTTCAGTCATCATCAGATGCTGTCCATGTTATTGTGTTAAAATCATGGTTCTCCACAACTCTCTGTCCCCAGCAGTAATTATTCAACACATTATCTTCAATGTCGATGTTATACTTCTCTCTGTGACTCTCTTCAGTCATGATGTTAAGCTGTATCTCTCTCATTGTTGACTCTCTTTCATGTCATGATGTTAAGCTGTATCTTCTCTATTTTGACTCTCTTCATGTCATGATGTTAAGCTGTATCTTCTCCCATTGTTGACTCTCTTTCATGTCATAATGTTAAACTGTCTTCTCCATTGTTGACTCTCTTTCATGTCATAATGTTAACTGTATCTTCTCCCATTGTTGACTCTCTTTCATGTCATGATGTTAATGATCTTCTCATTTGCTCTCTTCGCTGATGTAGCTGATTCTCATTGTGACTCTTTTCAGTCGATGTTAAGCTGTATCTTCTCCATTGTTGACTCTCTTTCATGTCATGATGTTAAGCTGTATCTTCTCCCATTGTTGACTCTCTTTCATGTCATGATGTTAAGCTGTATCTTCTCCCATTGTGACTCTCTCTGTCATATTTAAGCTATATCTTTATCTTTTTTGACATTCATTCATGAGTTAAGAATCCTCCATTGTTGACTCTGCCCAGATGTTGCTATTTTCCCCCTTTTTCCCCTTATTTTCCAATTTTATTTGTTTAAAGGTATTCTGAGAGCGGAATTTCAAACAAATGAAGGTATGACAGACTTACTAGTCTATAAAAGACAGCTTACCTAGATGTGTCAACAAATCTGTACTAGTCTCGTAGGAAATCTTTATACTGATATGACCTTTGTTCTTATTTATAACAGACTAGCACAGATACAGAACAACTTTTAGCGACCTATAGGTTACTTGGTGGAAACTATCTATGGAAACAACAAGAACACCACCATTCTGCCTGGCAATGTTGTTGCCTCTGCACCAATTACTCCACTCCAGATGAGTTTCCTTGACTCTCTCACTGTTCATGCTAAAATGAGGTATATGCATTGTTTCAAACATTGATAATATAACATAGAAAAATTCAAGTCTATATTTTAAAATGTATATACTGCAGAACACATATTTCATTTATATCAGAACTACAGGAATAAGAGAAAGATATTCTTTACACCCTGTATTACCTTTTAGTTCGGTGAGACAGCTGAGGACATGAGCCTGAGGAATTTAATGGTGCATGGTTAGTGCAGTCATGCATAACTGTTCAGGTTAGGGGTGGATTTTATTGATCTTGTGTGTGTTTGTTCTAAGCCACTTTGTAAGCTGTTATTAATTTTATAATGTGTTTTAATGCAGTCGCTCCATATTTTGTTTAGATTTCCTCTTGCTCTGTTACGTTTTCATTTGTAGCTCTCTGTGGTAGATGATACCAGGGCATTCTTGTCAGCTGTCCAAAGCATTTAATCTGTTGTTCTTTTATGAATTGCATGTCTGGTTTCACATCCAGACATTTCTGATTTCTTCATTTTTTTTATGACGATGGATGAACTGGGAAAAATAATTAATACTAATGAAAATTAAATTCCTACAAATTTTACCATCCTCAAAATTACATCAAATTCTCGTCAATCTTGCAGAAGTTTGTGCACTACTGCTGAGATTTTCCTGTATAAAAAAAGAGATTGGAGCACACATTATTTTCTTCAAAGTGCAAAGATGGTGTTCCATTTGTTTATTCAGCCTCATACACAGTATTGTAATAATGTTGTTATTCAGCCTCATACACATATTGTAACCATAATTTGTTTATTCAGCTCATACGTATTGTACAATCCAGTTTGTTTATCAGTCTCGACACAGTATTGTAATAATATTTGTTTATTCAGCCTCATACACATTATTGTACATAATTTATTTATTCAGCCTTATACAGTATTGTAACCATGATTTGTTTATTCAGCTCATATACAGTATTGTAACTATGATTTGTTTATTCAGCCTCATATACAGTATTGTAACTCATGATTTGTTTATTCACCTTTACACAGTATTGTAACCAGAGTGATCAAACTGGCCAAAAGTAAGCTGTGCTGCTCTTGCTCCATCTCTGAGTTGAGACCCACAGTCGCTCTACTGGTTTACATGGAGATTGAGAGTCTTGGCATCAAGGGATTATTAGTATGTCTGTTGGTGTTTTCACTGTACTTATGCAAGTGTTTATTGATTTCTTTTGGCTATAGCAGCTATTGTGATGAGAGTGAAAGTGTTTAGAAACATTGGGACAACTGTAAAATTGAAGGGAAACAAGACAGAGGAAGGCAGAGAGAGAAAATATTAGACAGCCTGACTTTATGAGCACGGATGAGCCCAACTGCCCAGTGTGTTCATAGCGTGGACTACGGGTGACTAGCCTCTGAGCAGGAGTTCAATTCAACGAGATGGCACGGATGAGCTTTGTCATCTGAGATGATAACAAATATCAGTGACAGGGATTTGTGAAGATCTATGATAGCCTCGCCAGCCAAGCATGACTATCAGATGATGATGATAGCAAATATCATCATCAAATAGCTTGTCCAGAACAAAACTTTGCCACCCTAACAGTCCATCATAATTTCTCTCTCATAGGCCAGATGTCCCGCCTCTGCAGCCGTCGTGTTCAAACCATCAGTTACATCCTGAATCCATCTTCTCGAGCCTCTTTCCTCTTTGCAGGATGCCTCCTTACTGATTTCTCCAACCCTTGTGTTTCTTTTATGTCCAAAATACTTTAGTTTTCTCTATTCTAGTTGTAGCATCAACCAGTTTTCGTTGATTTTGAGTTCTTTCTGGATAGATCTATTTGTTCTCTTCTCTGTCCATGAAATACTGGCATGACTCTTCTGTAACACTATATTCAAAAGCACATATATGTTTTTCACTTATTTTTTAAATGTCTCTGTATCTAGTCGTCCATAGTAATTGTTTTTTAATTGCACTCTGTTGTTCGTTTTTTGATAAAGGCCTTGTTGATCAAACGTTGCTGTATATTGTCATTGTTGTTGTAATTTGTAAAACTACAGTACTTTGTGATTACGTTTTCACAATTTCTTCATCCAATTTTCATCATGTCCCAGTACTACCTAAAAATATTATACCCTGTACTACATAAAAGTACTATGTCCCAGTTCTACCTAAGAATACTATGTCCCAATACTGCAAGATTTTTAATTCTTCACACCTTTATGCATTGTATTATGTGGGAATAACTTTATTTCATAATTATTGCATTATTTTATCACTGACAATAGTTTCCCATTTATCTTGTATTGATTTATCCCTATTGTTCAGATCAATTGCTGCAACTGTTGTAGAGAATCAGGCTATTGTATCTTGCATACTCTCTAGAGATGTTCACATATAGACTGTACCATACACAAATCATAATGTATTCAGTTGTTGGCACACCTTCATCAGATGTCAAGCAACCAACCGGTTAATCAGAACCAGCTTTATATGTGGTTTGTAAACTTGTTCTTGCATGTTTACTTGACATCTTTGTTTTCTTGATTTCTTTTTTAACTCATTAACTACAGCATAAGAAACGATCAAATTAGAAAAATCAGAAACTACGAAATCAGAAAAAGTGGATCTTGCTAGAGCTACAATATATAAGAAACAACAGGTCAAGTAGTTTGGCATCATCAAAGTTATACAGGACGTTCCAACAGAGAGCACTAGTACTCAGATACACGACAACAGACCCAAGTCACCACTATAAGCAATAATACCTGATGCACTAAATTCCACTTTGTACAAAGCAAATAAGTTTGCTCCAGGTGCCTTTTTTTGACCTGATGGAAAGGCAAAACAGGAATAGAGTAGATAGATAGATAGACTACCACATAAGAAAATAGCTGAGGCAGAGAATTTTTTGTTGCTTGCCATCTTTCATATCGACCTAAAGAGACCCTAAATGAACTTTTGCTGAGAGAGGCAGGAAATATCGGTCTCAGTTCCATGAGGAGATTAGCAGTTACCCAGGATAGAGCGTATGGAGAAATTACTTGCAGGCCCTATGTAACGTATAACGGTACAGGAGGAATTATTATTATTATTATCTTTCATATCGCATGTGTATGTACACAGTATAGTTTTACGCTTATTTCTTAAATATATTTTTATGAATGATATAACATGTAGTAAATTAATTTACTTTACTGAGCTTAAAAGACATGGTAAGAGTGCATATGCATTATTAGGTAGACTTATTCCTGTGATCATATTTGTATGGACCACTTTACTGAACAATTTTATCAGATATGTAATGTATTTATTCTGTACAGTGTTGAGAGTACAATACTCAAGTTGATTATTGGACTGGGCAGTTCAGAAGTTCAGCCACAGTTGTCCAGAATATCTAGTGGAAGGAGGAGACTCCGGGGTCAGTGCCCCGGAAACAAAGAGCAAGTTCGGACCATAGGGGGGGCCAGAAAAGGTTAGGTTAAGCACAGACATCTCTTTTTTTCCCTTTTTTGTGATTTTTTGCTCAGTTGGGATGGGCCCCCCAACTTATCCGTTTTCCTTCTTATCTCACAGTTTTTGCTGTTCTTCCCAAAATTTTAAATCACCCTCAAAACCTTTCCATGTATTTTTGCTTCCCTCCCTTGCTTTCCCCTGGGGTTTAGGGGGCCTTTTTTGTTTATTTCCCGGGGTTTTTCAAGGGGTTTTCCATAATCCACTTTTTTTCCATCTTGGTTCACTAGGATCTGTCTCAAATCATAGATATAAACATAAAAGGAATTTTTGATAAATGCAATACAAGAAATTATTGGTTCTGTTATTACCTTCCCCTGGTGGCAGGTTTTTGTATCCCTCTGAACTGTGTTCCAGGGGAACATTTTTCCCCGGCGTATCCAACTGGAAGGCTAGGGGAAGAGGGGCATTTAAAATGTTACCCGGGGTTGGGAAGGCAAACAGCATTCCAGAAATAATTATATTTTTATCAACTTGCAAAACCCATTACCATAGTATTGAAGAATTTTATGTCAGAATGCAGGATAGCCGTCAATAGAAGCAGTTTGAAGATCAACCTGCGGGATGCAAAGAAAAAAAATAAGTTCGGGAAGGGGAGGATTATGTTTTAAACTTGAAGACTCCCCGGGTATCAAAAAAAGACTTTAAAAATTTCAATACAGAAAAGGGGAGTTTTGATGGATAGCTAAAAGGTTTTTGTATATCATTAAGGCCCTTGTTATATTAAATAGTGACTTATTTTAACTCCCTAGGCTAAACTGTTTTTTTTACCCTTTCTTTTTATGTGAGGGACGTTAGACAACGAAAGCTTTGTCTATTGGCTCAGAACAAATGTTGTGGTTCAACCCACTTGAATTCCAATTGAGGGGGAAATTTGTCCTCCTGACACTGGGCCAAAAAAATTTTAGGAATTGACTTTATGCAAAGGTCAAAAAGGGTTCAGGAAATTTTTTAAAAGAAAGGGCCCCTCACTGTTAGATTATCTTCATTTTTAGACTAGGAACTTGATCTCATTTCCCCGAGATTAGAAATCACGGGATAAAAAGGGGGATTGCCCCATGTGGAAACAAAAATCCCTTTTGGGGAAATAAAAGGTCATACCTTCAATACAGAACTTTAACCCTTTTTTTTTAAGACCTTTTATCTGTGTAAATGTTTTCAATTTCTCATTATTTCTTCTTCAACGCCCAATCAACTTGAAACCATTTTTATATGGGGTTATCAGCCAAAGGGATTGTACACTGTGTCGAGGCCGACACACATCCAGTTTCCCAATATTTTTATTTACAAGGGTTTAGGTCCCTCCCCCAGTTCCCTCTTATGAATGCCTGTTGGTCACGTTTTTTATTCTTTTGCCCCTTTTGGGGGCCGGGCAAATATTCTAATTAATGGTTTTTTAAAACCTTTATTTTTTTTTTTCCCTTATTCCTCCCGGTAAGCTGTGGGATATCTGCATTGGATGTGTAGCCGAAGAAAGTTTGGGTGAGATATGACAAAATTGTCTTGGGGTGTATTGTGTCAGATAAATTGTTTCATTTAGCTGTGAAACACCAGGTGGGGGAGGAATCCCAAGTCAAGAAAAACACCATCAGGGTGGTCCCCAAACACTTATGCACAGGACAATGAAAAACTTGCTGATGTTTTGTGTTCATTTTTCGTTTTTCTTTTGGGAGATATGTTTGAGGCATACATGTCCGGGGTATTTTGTTCATCCCAGAATGATGCATATCATTCTGAACTTTCCAGTCTCATGTTTTGGAGGGGTAATTTTTAGAGAGCGATGCATATTCTATAAAGACAGAAAATACCTTTTACAAGAGCACAAGAAGGTGTTGCCAATGTTAGAGCTGCCCTGATTTCCGGGGGATGTGGTTTAAAAGCCTTGAATTTGGGCGATATGGCCCAAAGAAGACTGTCAAATTTTTACCCAAAAACCTAATGCAATTCATCATTTTGTTGGAATGAAAACATACCAGGGGAAAAGAGATGGGGATTGAATTAAAGTTTGAAAGGGAAAATAAAAAGAATAGGGGTGTCAAAAGAGAAAGTTAAAAAATATTAAACTAGAAGTGAAAAAAAACAAGATAAAATTTGATTTTATTTTCACTTAGAATGGTTTACCTATCTTTGTTGATAATTGATGCTTTTTTCTAAGAACAGTTCAACAAGATAAAACTAGAAAAAAGAATTTTAAAACAATTTAATGTAATTTTTAAAATTTAATTTTTTGTGATAATTTTAAAAGATACATTTGACAAAAATTAAAAAAGCCCCAAAGGGGCAAAACTCAAAAGGAGCAAACGGGGTGGTCCCCCCCAAATGCCAAAAACGGAAACAAGTGAATCCAAAGTTTTAAGTGCCATAATAGTGTGGTGATTAGTGATTCATGGGGGACATGTTCCTGGTTTCCAAGTTTTAGTTGGAAACTTTTTTGTTATTATGTAGACTCGCTTTAATTGATGGGAAACCGGTTTAAAGGGGCCGTAGGTGAACATAGTCTCAGCAAAGCAAAAAAAAAAACTGGTCCCCATTGTTTTCTATTATACACCCCAATATGAAACTTTTTTTTTGTACAGATTTGGATAATGTAAATCTAAAAATTTTATTTCTCTCCCATATCCCAAAAAAATTGTATTTGAAAACAACTCTTATATGTAAATCACATCAATGCGAGAAAACATATGCTCTAAGATTTCAGCGTAGAAGATAAAGGATATTCTCTATCTGTTTGCCGCACTGCCAACGTGTTCGTAGCGCGTTGGGCGACGGGTGACAAGTCCTCGTGGGGGTGTGGCTCAATTCTGCTGGCTGGCATAAAGCCAGGTTTTCCAAAAGGGTTCAATGTCCATGGTACAAGCCAAAGAGTTGAAAACTCAAATGCTTCTGGATCTATAAAAAAATCTTGGTTCTGGTTATGCATACCGATAAGTGCGGCAAAGACTATGAGAGAAACCCCAGAGATATATCAACTAACACAGAACGGGAGTTGTTAGTCTAAACACACTGAAATACATCCTTAGGAGGGGATTGGAGCAATATGGAATTTCCAATGGCGATGATGATCCTCAAATGAACAATAAACTTATATGCAATTCTGTAAACTTTAGTTAGAATATCAAATGTTATATGTGAACATCTAATTATTTGACTACAACTGAAAACATCTAAACACTGTGTTTGTATGTATGTGTTTTAGAGCGGCAGATATTTTCCCAGGAATAGTTCAAAAAAGATAACAAAGTGCAGTTAGAACTCTGTAGAGAATGAGTACAAAAATGGAGAAGTAAGTATATACTTCATTTATTTCATTTGCCGCCTGCCAAGCGTGTTCAAGCGCTGGACTACGGGTGACTATCCTCTGTGGGGGGTTAAATTTCCCGCGGATGACAGAAAAAGCCACAGATTCCCAGATTTACGGTGTTGTGGCATCAAACCCGAGGTTAATGTCCATGGCACCGGCAAGAGCTGAAAAGCCCATGTGGATGGAAAAAAAATTCATGACAAGAGCCACTATGCACATGATTAGAGCATTTGTGTCATAGAAAGTGGTCCAGGTTCAAATTCCAGTTGAAGTGAGATTATTTTCTGACCCATCTTTTAGATTGACTCAGTGTCATTTGGCTCCATAGAAACATGAAGTCTTTTCTTAGAATGCTCCATATCAACCATTTTGGCCACTTTTTGTGATTTGTATGTGATTGCCCCTAAGAGAATTGTACATTGTACTATTTAATATCCTACAAGAGGCAACACATCTGATTTTTGTATTTTTTTTACTAGGTAGCTTCCAGCTACTATCTCCTCTACGACATCCCTTTGGGTAGTGAACAGTGTTAATATTCTTTGCTTCCCGTGGGCCCAAAGGCAAAACTGTGAAGAAAGGCAGAAACCAAACCCAATGCTTTTCAGGACTTATTCAGATTCCACCCAAAGGAAATCACATAAACACAAGCACTCGGGAAATATTGATTCTGATGAGCTAGAAAATCTTATACCTAAAGTTATTCACACTTCTACCCACTTCCTTTCAGCCTACTTGAATTTTTCCCAGGAACCATGAGTGAGGTGACCCTGGTACCTTATTCCCTGCTCTTATGATTTCTTGATTTTAATCACTGCAGAGTTGTTACATACTTTAGCAGGTTTTTCTCCTATTCCCCTTACTAATAGTGAGAGAAGTTACAAGGAGGATGGAGAAACAGAATACGAAGCATCCTAGTACTACCCCAGACCCGATTAGACCAAGGCTTAGAGAATTCAGCCGCCCTAAGTTTCGTTGATAATAAATAAAAACATAAATTTCAAACAAACTTGTCTCGATTAATACTAGACAAACCAATTTCTAAGTAAATTACATTCAATGTTCATTAAGGTGAGGTTATTTAGCCGATCTTGTCCCATCATGTTTCTTAACTCACTTTTTATACCCTTTAATGTTGAAAAGAAGCTTCCCCGCTAGTTATAATCATTAAAGACAAGTAATCTTGAAGCTATTTCTACATTTGGAACCCACGACTCAATGAATTTTCCATTATAAGTTTATAAAATTGCAGTTCAAGGGCCTCATTCTTTCTACAAATAGCAGCCCCTTAGTTTTAAGAAGTTCAGCCGAACGCAGTTGTCCTTGGTTTCTTCCAAATCCTCTTGGTAAGAGCTGACAATATTTGGAGTTCTTTCAAGATCTCTTTCTGCTGTAAAATTTTAACACGAAATTTTCCCAAATACATCAGTCACTCTATAGTACGTTTCATGCATTTTATCTAAGCAGAGAGTACATTATCAATTAGACAATAAACACCTGACTTTCAAATTTTTTGTTTGGGTTTTTGTTTTTCCCAAAACTTCATGAGCGTAGTAGAGCCACTAAAATCGCATTTGGGTATTTCGTTTTGCTGGTGAAGTTTGTTGCTGATATTCTTGACAGTGAGTCAGGATTTTGTCTTTGGCCTCAATATCTGAAAATGTGGGCCCGATTGTTGGCGCACCTGTAACGAGTTCAAAAAGAGATATCCCGTGTTAAGGTCTTGACAGGTGATGAATAAAGCTGAGCGCTGAAAGGGTTTCAAAATTTCCGTTCAAAATGTCCAACTATCCCGTTCCAACTTACCTTTCTCCAAAACTAGCCCATCGTTTGGGATTACGACACTCTCCCTTTTTGATCCATGTTATTTGAGATATCCAAAACTTGTTTGATAGTGGTAAAACCACATAAAAGTGCTTTTGTCCATCATTCGAAGACCACCTGGTGCCCGACATTTCTTTCAATTCAAAAGTCGGAGTTTGAACCTGTTCTTCAGTGCTTTTGTAAGAATGCCCCATCGATAGAGAAGGGGAAAAAGAATGTATAGAGACTTTCAACAAAATCGAAAAATGGATGCTTCTATACAACATTCTGCACACTTCCGCAACCAAATTCAGTAAGGGAAAAGCAGGGAATGTATTCTGCGCTATTTATCTCCTAATGCGTTGAAGCGTTGTATTTCCACTCATGTTGCTGGCATTGTCATGCTTTGACCGACAGTCTTGATATCAATGCCATTTTCCTTAAAGAATCAAGTAAACTTTGGGCGAGTTGTTCAGCAGTATGACCTTCCATATCCAGAACTTCAAAAACCTTTCCACTGGTCCAGATGGGTAACACATAGCGCACTATTAGGGGTGAGTTGGTCCACATGCAAATGTCTGGGTAGAGTCCAGTATCGGGAAAAGTACTTGCATTTCTTAATTCGCAAATATTTTGATCCAGTGTTGATGCAATTATGGATAAACCTCACATGTTGTTTTTGATAAGCATGTGTTTCCTTTTTGCATAAGTATTTATATGCTGAGCCCGAAAATGTCAAATTTGGCTATTAATTAACAAACCTAAATAATTTCCATTAATAGTGAACCAATAATTTATCCCTACCCAAATGCAAGACTGTTCTCTAAAAATTGATTATAGTAATTCCCCAAAGTGTCCAATATGTTTGTTCGGTCTCAATTTGGCTATAGTTGAGAATCGAAAGAGCATCTTTCTTTTGCAACTAACAGAGTTTTCCTTGTCTATGGAGGTGCTTTTTCATGTCTTTTCAACAATTATTTTTCCCAAACCAAATCTTCTTTCGAACTGTGACGAACAGTCTGAATCAATAACTTGAAACAAAACAGAAAAGTTGTCCTTTGTTTCTGAATAACAAAAAAATCTCTCAGAGTTTTGTTTGTTGGTTTATGTATATTGAAAAGATTTTGAAAAATTCGGATTGTTTTTTATCGTAGTTTTTTTTGGGAAAACAAGAAATCACTGTTCATATATTGCAAATTCCTTCCTTTCTCAATCCAATAATCTCGATTGAAGTTGATTGGCCATTCACCAATATGTTGGAGACATTTTTTTTTCGTTTTTGCTTTTTGGGTTGTAGAAGATGTTTACATTGGAACATGCTGTCTTTCGCCTCTCTTTGGGTTGAAAATGATATGGCTAAATTGGAAGGACTTCTTTCATTTGACTTCAGTTTGTTTGTGGAAAAATGTGGGTAATGAAAGAGTTTTGATCTTAATGGTAATGATGATTGTTCTATATCACTATCTTCATCTACTATACGTGACGGACTTTATTTTTTGCTTGATTTCTTTGGATTCAGACCATTACACACGCATTAAAAATTAGACAGCCTTGGTTTTTGATACAAGAACTTGGGTTTTATTTTTCCTTTATCTTGTGCTTTAGCTTTTCACTTCCAGAGCTGTAATGTCGCCAATTATCTCCTCTGCTGCTCCCTGATGTTTTATCTCAATCTGGGAAGAGAAAATGAATTTTCAAATAAAAAGTAATTCTTCTACTTTCTACTAATATAAATATAAATGAAAGTTTGGGCAGCTTATGATATAACAATTTACTCATGATGATATATTATATACAGGGTGCTTTAATTTAACCATTTAAAATGACTATAACCTGATTTAAAACATTTGAATTCATTGAAAACGAAAAATGATAGAAACTATTTTTAAAAATTAATTTCTCACTGAAAAATAAAATTAGCTATGTAAAATAAAATAATAATAAAATAACAAGATGGGGGGATTTTAAATCATTAAAGTTAGCAGAAAAAAAAATTACTCTGTGTCCGTTTTTGTGCTTCCTGAAATTATGCAGCTCTGTGTTAGCTTTTTGCTCCCTTTAAGTGTGTCCAAATTTCTGTTAATGTTTGGCCTCCTATTAAATTTTTTGGGACATTAGTTTAGTAAACAGTTTTCACAAAAACGTGAATGAATGAATTTTTTTAGGAGTGCCCAGATCTGCTATGTCTAGAACAATATTTCATAGCCAATTGCATTTATTTTAAACTAAGTTACAGAAAAACTACTGAGAACAGAGACTTGAACTGGTAGAGTCAAATTTAATTGTTCTTTTGTTCAGCCAAGTTTTGTATTAGAAGCGCGTACACAGAGACACTCCTATACAAAAGTAAAAACTGTTACGGTTAATGAGCTCAGTGTGACCGCCAATTAAGTCCCAAAATTTAGTAAACATGACCTGGGCCCTATTCTCAATAAAAATGAAAGGGGAAAATTTTCCCACCTCCCAAACTTGGTTTCTTTTTATGACTAGTGACAACTAAACTCCAGGGGGGCCCCCAAACGGGCCCGTAGCATTGCTACTTCTGCACTATCTAATCCGCTGCTATCCATGCACAGGACATGCTAAAGAATCAAGAGGTTTGGGTAGCTAATGAGAATGGAACCATTTACTATAATCACGGCCTACAACAACACACTCAGGCGCAGAACACTAGGAGGCCAAAACAAGATGGGTAGATCTCAGAGTCCTGCATGCGGGACTGGAACCAAGTCAACACACCTGGCACAAGATAGAAAACTAAATCTCCACATGATGCTTCACGAAATGCGGAAGATAAGTGAAAGACTTATGTTTTTCCGCCAAACCAGCTACTCCTGGGCTCTGCAAGGTGTTGGTTAATAAAGATTTGCAAAGTGACTGAGCAACTATTTTGGGGTTTCCCGAGAACACCCCTTTTTATAATATATAATTTTCTATTTTATCAGATAGGATTGAAACAAAATATCCACATAGAAGCTTACAGAGCAAGCTATGGAAACTCGAGGAACCCAACTGACATGTTTCTTTATAGAGACAACCCATCTCATGGTTTAAACGGCATATGGAACTGAACGCAAAGAAGAAGATAGGATTGATCTTTTATGTGATATATTGATAATTTTCTATTCTAAAGGGTATGATTAATGAAACTGAGGGACATTTCATTTCTGTGCAGAGTAATCCACTCTTTTCTGTGGTAATAGTATGGGCTTTAATATGCCATATGCCAGTTTTTAAAATGTGAATTCCCATGTTTTTGTTGGGTTTATAGTTTTGTTGCTAGATTCTATAGTTTTGTTGTGATTCAGTTTTTGTTGTGAAATTTATAGTTTTTGTTGATTTTATAGTTTTGTTTTGAGATTTATAGTTTTTTGTGTGGTTTGTGAGATTCTATAGTTTGTGTGAGATTCATAGTTTTTGTGAGAATCTATTTTGTTTTTTGTGTGTTTCTTAGTTTTGCTTTTTAGATTCTATAGTTTTTTTTAGATTCTATAGTTTTTTGTTGCTTGTTGTGAGATTCTATGTTTTTTGGAGATTCTATAGTTTTTTGTGTGGTTTTGTTGTGAGATTTATAGTTTTTGTGGTTTTGTTGTGAGATTCTATGGGTTTTTTAGTGAGATTTTATAGTTTTTTTGTGAGATTCTATAGTTTTGTTGTGAGATTTTATAGTTTTGTATGTGAGATTTTATAGTTTTGTATGGAGATTCTAGTTTTGTTTGTGAGATTCTATATTTTTGTTGTGGGGATTTTATAAACTGTTGTAGGTTCTATAGATCTGTTGTGCAATTCTATAGTTGTACTCATTCTATAGATCTGTGTGAGGTTCTATAGTTCTGTTGAGATGGAAGAAGAAATTCCAAGGGACTGGTATGGGTTTTGCTCAAAAAGCTATTTGATGATTATTAGAACTAATTAAAATTGAAGTATTTGAAGATGGATAATAGCACCAGCATCTCTGACAGCTTCCATATAACCAAACAGATCTGATAACATGCACAGTATAACTTAGAAGATGTGGTACTATAAAGGTAGTTTTATGTTTGTAAAATATATCAGTAACCCTCTGGACAAATTTGGTCCCATTAAAATTGTCCATTGGGACAGGTGGTCTACTGGTAAATTGGAAACAGAAAACTCCACCCATAAAATACTATATATGTACATAGTATGCATGTTTCCAGAGTGAGAGAAGTCAGATTAATACTGACTAGAAGTGTGAATAAAAAACCAATATGTGCAGCTTTATGACGATTGACACCTATTGTAAAGGAGACTCGTATTGTGCAAGAGACATATACATGATGAAGATTGTTTCCTGGGAACAGGTATGTAGATGGTCATGGATCACAGTGAGGGAAGTGAAGGTCAAGAGTAGAAAATGGAAAAAAGAAAACGTATTCTGCAGGCTGAGGCTAGAAGAGACACATTCGGGGGACAATAAACAACAATATCTGGATCTTGTGCAACAATTGGGAATATTTTTTTTTGCCCAGATTGGTCTTGACAGTCACATTGTAATTGCCATGGATTGTGTTAACCAGTGATTCATGACGTGATCCTGCTGTTGACTGAACATTGGACACAGTCCTAGAGCATAGTAGAATGTGACATAACCAGCATGCACTCTTTGGGGAGGGAGGGGATGCGAGTGAACCCACCTGACTGCTGTATCATAAACAGCAATAGAGTCATCATGTTCTACCATTCAATGGATTTCAATTTTTGTCGAGTTTAGAATCACATGGCATAAGTAGGGAAGTCTAAAAAGAGAACAACTGAGAAATATAGTAGTTAGCAAGCCACGATACCATCAACATTCCCCTTTTGCTGAACTAACTTAGTATCTATAGCCTTGTGACAACCGGTAAAATCGAAAGACAAGAAGAGGAAGACAGAAAATATTAGACAGCCTGACTTCATGGCACGGAAGAGCATCAACATCTAAGATGATACAAACACCGGACTAAGATTTGTGGAAATCTCACGATACCTCGCTAGCCAGCACAGCACCTGATGATGAGTATCTATAGGTCTAACCAGAGTTCTAAAAATTTTGTTCTTTAACCTTTTTAACCAATCAAAGTGATTTACTTAATTTTTTCTATCTCTAGCATTATCGGGAAAAAACATTCAAGATGAAACAGATTCCACCAACAGCATTCAAAGAAAGTTGTATGTGTTTTCTCTTAACACTTTCATAATCGCCTTCATAATTTTTAAGAACCTGGGTCATGAACTTTATCAATGTATAGGGATAAATCAACTATCCAGATGACTATCACAATCACAGAAGACCATCATTTTCCCCGTCCAGGACAGGACAAACAGACAAAATAAACACTTACAGGCTACAATTGTCTCAATCCACTCTTGTCCCTGGCATCTCTGATCAAACACACAGCATGTCCTGAAGACTGTCCCTGTATGTCCTCCTAGAAAGAGTTCTGGCTTTACAACACTACATTCAAAACTTCATGGTGAGAGATGAGCTCCTGGCAACTATTGATTTATCACAAGAACCCAGAGTGGGTTTCTGGGCCCAAATTTTGAGTGTAAGAATAGAACCACTGTTGCCGCCCAATCATGTCATAGAGGACTAGGAGGTTTGGTGAAATCGATGCACATGTCCTAAACATGTAGGAGTCATGCATTTAGGGCTACCGAACAATTTAAAATTTTAAAAGTTCTTGAAAGATCAAACATATCACAAAAGTGATTAAAAATTTTCGAAGAATGAAGCAAAAAGAAGAAGATCAAGAACATGTCTGATGGGATAATCATCAAAATAACATCCAAGAAGAAGAAGAAGGATAAATAAATTTATAGAACTTGATTATTTTTTGTGTTTTTACTTAGTTGATAACAAATGTGTTATATGTTAACACTTAACCTAATGTCGTATATACAGTAGATGTATAAATCAGGTTTGGTCTATTAACATTGTGAAGTCCTCAGCCTGTGAGTGGCAAGCATACAGCTCAGTAATATAACATAGAATATACTGATCTTGGGACAGCCAATTTGGGGCCATCTGAGTTCATATTAGTGTGGGTTGTTGATATACTTCCTTGGGTGATCACATGCCTTTAAAACTTCCAGGGTTCGAGCCTGACCCTTTACTTGGGATCATTCAAACCTCTGAAGTCGTAGGTTCCTGAATTGCAAGGAACTGGTGATGGGGAACAAAACCCCTTTACACAAAAATCAGTCAGATGACCATATTAGCGCCATGACTACACCTGAATTGTGAGGCGCCAAAAAATGTGGTTGTAGTTTCAATCAATGAATGAAATCATATCCACTCCAAAATAAAGCGACTAGTAGTGACAGTGAAACCACCATCTTAAAGAACCCACAAAAAAGACTCATAGTAGCAGATATAAATGATTTTAGAGAGAGAGAGAGAGAGAGAGAGAGATGAAAGAACAGAGAATTAAAGTTTCCTTATACAGTTAAAAAAAATTTGAAATTTTAATATGTGACTGTACAGTTAAAAAAATGTTATTTGAAAAGAAGTATATTTCTGAATATTGTTTTTGTCTGGGTTTTGTCTGGATTATCGCACTGCAATCGTACCAATTAATCTATAAATGCTTCATCTCCTCCTCAGTACGCTCTCGTGGCAACAGTTTCACCGCCCTTTGTTAGTTTACTATTCTTTTCAGTAAGGTCATCCAAAATGACTAGAACCAATCCAGTGGATTCTTGAGAGGTCCATTTATTGATCTGGTGCTTTATGTTTCTACTAACATGATTCTGGTGACCAAAAAAACCGGACCCCAAATTGATTAAATGTCAACTCTAAAAAAATTATGTCCCAAAGGATGAAGTAACCCTATAGAAGCATCTGGCAGAGAAAGTTTCAATAGATAAAGCAGATGCTGACCCCATCAGCCTTGGAAAAATCCGTTTTTTTCATCAAGACTGGTCAGGGGAAACAAACCTGACTCAAACAATTATTATAGTAGCGGTGACTTCCTTGTGGTTTCAAGGTTGAAAAATTTACTATCTCCGATGTTGTAAAGGCACAGAGGGTTTGGGCATGGTAAATTGCACATACTGTTGAAAAAAGCAAACAACTACAGATACAGAAAACCTGAATTTAGAAGATGAAGGTGCCCTAAGCACAAGATCAAAGTTGAGTGAAATTGTTTGTCTCTGCCTAGCCCTTGAAGTGATAGCGCTTTGATTATTGAAAACTTAATTTTTCAGAGTTTGGACCGCTTGGACCTCGTGTTTTGACTTCCCATCTGAGAACTTTTGCTGATTACCTGGTGTATAAAGTTGTTCAAGTCCTGCTGCAGAACTTTTTGGTTATTCATTCTCTTGACTGACTCTTAAATTTAAACTAATAATGAGAAATAGATGATCAGAGTAGAAAATGTTTGTGATTGAAAGACAGAACTGGGGTGCAGTATTTGTGTTTATAGGTATCACCTTTCTTCTCTTATTCCATTCTGTTTTCAATGTAGCAAAACTGAACTATCATTACATTTATGTCATTTTTATTCAATTCAGCCTTCCAATTTAGATAGTGCTGAATTGTTCCTTACTATGTTAGTTTTAAATTATAGTTCTGTAACGCGCATTATCTTCTTCTCCTGCATTCACCACTATGAATCCAGGTGTAGTCAAGAGGCTTTGTATGGCTCTTCTGACTGACTTTTGCATGAAGGCCTGCTTTCCTTATTATCAGTGTGCCTCACTAGCACGTGTCTTCTCCGACTTCAGAGGCAGAATCTGTTTATTCTTGAGCTATAAAAATGCTTTTATATCTACATTTGTTACTGTTACAAAGATAGATTTTCATCATTTCTCTAGATCTTACTCCACAAAGAGATATATTACATTAGTTTCTCTACAAAATATATATTACCACATTACAGTACAGGTATATATATTTCCGTAACATGTTAGTAAATTTTGCATGACTTGGTTTATTTAAGCTATCGATATAAGGGAAGACTGCAGACTTGGTATATTTAAGCTAGGGGATTGAAATAGAAAAATTATAGGAAAGCTGGAGGCTAGAAATACATTATTGAAACAAGTACTAGACAAGTACCTGAAGTTTCATTAAAATATACACTAAGCAACAAATAAGAAAAATTGAATCGACATTTTTGGATAAACTAGGTCCATTTTTATTATTTTGAGAGATATGGTTGAACAGCTCTATCCATTGACTTGGCCCATTGATATGGTGGCAGAACCAGCCAGCCTGTCTGCTCTCTCATTGACATCAACACCCATGTGCCCCAGAACAAAGATGAGTGTAGAATACTTCCTGTTGTCCTGCCAGTATAGTCATTTTATTCCTAATAAATTCATTTTGTTTTGTGTTTCCTGTAAGAGATTCACATAATCCTTCTATTATATTTATATTGAAAAGACTGAATACTTCTCTCCATATCTTTATTTATTGTCCAGCTCTCACATCCATGCAAAAGAATCAATAGTATTAGCGATTTATATTGACTGATCTCACAAAAACTGATGATTCTTTTCAAATCATTTAAGCTGTAACACTTTGCTATAGAATTTCTTCTTCAGTGATCTCTGGTCGTCACACAGCTATTTCATTTCTTGACTCAATTTATTAATCTGTACTCTATCGATATAAGTATATGTCCAAGTATTTAAAGTCATTTACATCGACACAAATCATACTCTAAAGTATTTAAAGTCTGTATTTCTTCTAATTTTGTCCATTCAACTGAATGTTAGTAGAATTTGATTTTTTTATTGTACACAAATATCTTACTTTTTATGTGTACTTAAGTAATAAAATTAGCAAATTATGTTTCCATTTAAAAATTGTATTTGAGTTGTTTAATTAAGAGATGTGCTCGTATATAATTTGGTAGATTCATTGTTAAGATGTGTATAATTTTTGTTTCAGCCATATCAAGGTTCAATCTCTAACAGAACTGATTACAAATGTGTCAGCAGAATATGAATACCATCGTCCAAAGAGAAATTGGACATGTGATTAGCATGGAGATTAACTCTGTCACAAAATTGCACTGAGATGGACACCAGGGTTATCAAAATGGGAAGACCTTAAATGAGCTGGAAGAGAGCAGTAGCTAAACCCATAAAAACAAAGTACAAAAACATAACAATACACAGCTACATTTGACCAAAGGCTTTATCAAGAAAAGAATACACAGAAGGAAGAAATTAATTTCTTATACCACAGACATTATACATTGAGCAGTTGGAACTGAAAGAATGGAATCACCGCTGGAATACAAACAGAGATGGTCAACACAGAGATGAATGGTGTGTATTTGTTGCTGCCTGATGCCAAAGCAATCACAAGCTAGAGAGAGAGATATTATGACACATGATGAGAAATGAATTTTTTTATCATTATAGGATAACTAACTATAAGTAATGACAGTGTATATTTTACAGTGCATTGATGCCTTGACAGACATGATGTGGAAGTACAACATAATCACCATAGACAGGCTTGTTTTGTGTCTTGTAAGTAGCTCTATTTTACTTTTAGTCATATTTGTGGTCTGGTTTCTTCTTATACAGACCTCTGTTTCTTCTTCTAGAGTGTCTTTGTGGCAAAGTGGTCAACAGTTTACCTTGTTTTTTTGTACATTTGTTTAGTACTTTTAAGCAGGGCCCTAGGATTGTTGATCTTGTTCACAGATTCCAGCATATGGTGTCTATACCAAAGTATTTTAGGACACTGAATGTCTTTAACAGGATTTTCTGTCCACCAACCGATCATTGCCCCTTTCCACATGCCATACATCAACTGTTTTGGGATGCTTATCCGCGCGCCCATTTCACCTGGGCCTTCTGCAACAGGGTGTTGGCTGAAAGTGAGCTCTTATGAGGACTTGTTGTCTGAAATTTTGTCCTGCCATTTTATTTTGAGTAGTCTGCGTAGACAACTCGCATGAAAGTGGTTTAGTTTTCTTGTGTGTCTGCTATACACTGTCGATGTCTAGCTGGCAAACAAAAGCATAGTGAATACTATGACGCAGTAAACGTTCTAGTTCTTTAAAGACTATTTAGCAAGTGGGGTAGTCTATCATCAAAGTAGAAACATTTCTTAAAAGTCTAGTTTTCTTGTACTTGGAAGACTAAATAGCAAGTGTGACACTATCATAGAGTAGTCTTGAACTGCTTACTCTGAAAATGTGAAAGAGACATGATCGGATGACTTTGGCTCCAGTCTTCAGACTGCCTAATCTGAAAAGATAGAAAGAGACATGATCGTGACTTTAGCTCAGTCTTTGGACTACCTACTCTGAAAATGTAGAAAGAGACTTGATCAGATGACTTTAGCTTCAGTCTTCTGACTGCCTACTCTGAAAAGGTAGAAAGAGACTTGATCGGATGACTTAGCCCCAGTCTTCAGACTGCCTACTCTGAAAGGTAGAAAGAGACTTGATCTGATGACTTTAGCTTCAGTCTTCTGACTCCTTCTGAAAGGTAGAAAGGGGACTTGTCGGATGACTTTAGCTTAGTCTTCTGACTGCCTACTCTGAAAAGGTAGAAAGAGGCTTGATCGGATGAATTTAGCTTCAGTCTTCTGACTGCCTACTCTGAAAAGGTAAAAAGAGACATGATCGGATGACTTAAGCTCCAGTCTTCTTCGCCCACCTCCCAGCGTGTTAGTAGCCATTGGACAGCGGGAGATACACCATCTGTGAGTGCAGGTTCAATTCCGTGGGCTGACAGAAAGCCAAGCTCTCCAGATTTACGGTGTTCGTGGCACTGAACCGAAGGGTTCCGATGTCCATGTACAGAAAAGCTAGAAAAGCTCAAGTGCTTCTGGATCGGGAAAGAAGCTCCAGTCTTGGACTGCCTAATCTGAAGGCAAGAGACATGATCGGATGACTCTGAAAAAGTAGAAAGAGACATCAGATGACTTTAGCTCCTGTCTTCGTACCAACTAACTGGAAAAAAAAGAAGTCATTTGAGTAGATTCTCACCCCTGTGTTGCCGTGGCTTACAAGGGGAGTAAAGAATAGTAACACTGTGACCTACAAGGCATGTCGTAGAGGCTACTGAGATA
Organism: Arion vulgaris; assembly: GCA_020796225.1. Taxonomy (NCBI): domain Eukaryota; kingdom Metazoa; phylum Mollusca; class Gastropoda; order Stylommatophora; family Arionidae; genus Arion; species Arion vulgaris. The sequence goes on from JADZMA010000069.1 coordinate 78,646, forward strand.
GGAGTCTATGGAAGCTACCCTAGTAAATAAAAAGCGTAGCAGAAATTGGATGTGCTGACCTACTTGTAGGCACATAACTGGCACATTCACAGTTGCTCTTAGGCTCAGATCACATACAAATCATAAAGAGTGGTTTAACTAGTGGCCAATATGTGACATTCAAAGAAAAGAATAGCAGATTCGGGAGTTTTCTGGAAGTACTGTCTTGTAATAATTCTGTTATAAACTTGTGTAAAACTTGATAATATAAAGTTATCTTCACATGCTCTGATATCTGCAGGCTTTGAGATGTTTGGAAGGCAAAGAGGCTCAGGTTCAGTTTGTGGTGATTCAGTTTCTCCTGACAGCAAAAACAGACTTCAGAACACGCATTCATGACTTTGTGAGAGAGGTATGTATCCAGCACAGCCAGCCTTATTGTACTCTTCTTTCTTTTATCAATCTATTTTGCCTCACAGCGTCAGGATAGAGAGATTTCTAGAACAGACTTTGTGTGCGCTTGTAAATAGTATCTTTCACTGCCTCTGTTATTTCTGAGTTCCACCTTTTGCGTGGGCAGCCTTTTGCTTTGTATCCACTGTATCAAAGTAACATTGCTGCTTGAGGCACACTGTCTGTTGGTAATCTGCTTATGTGTCCAAAGCATTTAATTTGTTGTATCTTGATGAAGTTCAGTATTGGTGTTGTCCTTTTTCTTCCTGATAGTGTTAAACTGAACAGAGTAATATAATACCAAAAAGTTATATGTATACAAAATGAAACAATAAGCATCACTATATTTTGTTTCTTTTGTTGCAGAACACCTCAGAGCATTGGGCCCAGTCTAACTGGCATGATGTTCATATGGCATTCCACAAGGTAAGATTATTTGTTATGTAGAAAGTTTGAAATTATCTTCTCAATTAGGAAAAGTGATAGAAAGTATGAAAGCAGTAAATTCCAGGAGTTATCATCAACCAGACTCCCTACTAGTCATACCTTTCAGTAGGGGAGCTTGCATAAATCTATGATCAGGGAAAATACTGACAAGAGCTTTGCTCCTGGAAGGGACACCTATGTCAGACAGGTTGAAGGATGAGAATAATACTGAAGCTAGTTCTGTCTTGCCCCTTGCATACATAACTGATTGACTCAGATGCTGACTATACACCTCAAGAAGGTTCTTGAAATGTCCAGGAATCAGTATGTTAGCTCTGAGAATGTTACTCCCAAGGATAAACTCATATGATATTTTTGCTTTTTGACAGGATTCTGCTATGCCATCTATCCATTGTTTTATGGTCTTCATCTTGTCTTCTTTTCTAATATTCTGTTATAGAAGACTGTTTACAGTGGAATTTGAGGCATTCTTTATATGTGGAACCACTTCATTATTTGTCTCGTTGTAATTCAAGCAAGGTTCTGTCCCAACTTTCTTATGTTGTTGTTTGACTTTTGACTCTTCTTGTGTTCTTGGTAACTTTTGAAGACACCATATTTCACATGTAGTTATTTGTTTGACTGCGTTCTATTATTCAAGTATATTATGTATGTATTTCTTGAAAATATCCAGAGAAGTTTTACTATGAAGGCACTCAAGACTTGAACAACCCAATCCAACATCAGTATCTACCTGTATACTTTGGAAATGTATGCCTGCGATTCATACCTGTAAGTTGAATATCTGAGATTTGAGTTATAATAGTTGCTGATTGTTTGATCTTATTTGAAAGTTGTCACTGAATACATTTAGGTTATTTTAATTCGTTTAGTTTTATGTATTTCTTTATTAGTTCTGTGGCTTGTGGTAGTGAGCTCGATCACGACCAAGAGTACCTGGGAAAAACAAACTTTGTGGCGGGCAGTTTTAAGAAATTTTTTCTGCTATTTTATGAACAGTAGAATATACCTCATTGTTCAGAAAGCAATGACAAACTACTGAACTTATAAAATGGTGCCCAGAAAATCAATGACTTGTTTACTGTTTTTGAATGCGAATCCTGTAAAGAATACACAGATTTCTCTCATGGGTGGCTTAGCACAAGCTTTTGGAAACATATCCCATGCAGAGTCATCAAGGATCCCTCAACCTGGAGTCAAAACTCCAGCCTGGCACAGGTACCATTAGTGCAAACTCATACTCCTTTGGGATCCGAACAAGAAAGTAAACATGACCAATGACTTGGACATAAGAAACATCTGTGTGATGCTGGGGCCATGGAAGCAAGAGAATACACCACTGCGACCTACAAGGCATGTCGTAAGAGGTGACTGATGTAGGACCCAGAAAGCTACCTAGTAAATAAAAATGTCACAGAAATCGGATGTACTGGCCTACTTGTAGCAGAATTACAATCGCTCTTAGATCACATACAGTTCACAAAGAGTTAACAAATGGTCGATATGGAGCTTTCAAAGAAGAAGAAGAACATAAGATGAAGTTTTTCTTGGTTTAAAGTGTTGCTTGTTTATATGATAATTTATTCAAAAATTTAAAAATATAATTTTTTTTTCACAAAGGTTCTTGATCTGACAATACACCGGTTCTTAGAAGTTGCACAAATGCAAAAATCATTGGAGATTATCTTAGATCAAATTGGAGGATTGTACAAGTTTCATGGTAAGGATTTTTTCTTTACAAATTTATTATGTGCTTCTTCATCCTTCTCTTTCTTCAGCGATCTCTGGTCATGCTTCATTTACGTGGACCACAAACTGGGCAGTCAGCTTCAGGTTTCCCCAAGCTTAGTTTTCATGTCGACTGGGTGTGGCCATATGTTGCTTCTCAGCTCACCCAGGAGAGGACAGTCTTGCAGGATATGCTCCGGTGTCTGTTGACACTGGCAGAGAGCTGTTTGACTTATTTCTAGTCTATATAAATGTTTGTTGAGTCTTCAGTGTCCTGTAAGTAGTTAAAATATAATGACCTGGTCTGTTCTGCTTACATCTTTTTTTGGGGCCACCAGATGTACCATACCAGTGGACCCGTACTGTGGCATAAACGTTTATAAAACTATCAAGCCCCATCAATCCTTCGATCGATGGCACTCCAGTTTTGTACAAGGGTAGCCATGTGGCTTATGAAGGCTCGACCTTCGGCTTCGATCAACGGGCACTAGTTCCAGTAAACAGCTGATATCTTTGTAAACCCATATAATGAGCCACGTGACAGATATCAGCGATCAGATACTACACTTTGATCTTAGCCAAAAGTCTGCTTACATCTTTGAGGAATTTTTTCCATAATCGTATCCAGTGTTTGTCTTCCAGTCTACTGCCGATTTTCTGTGTGAGGGTTTTGACCTCTTGAAAACGAGTAGATAAATTTGCTCTCTGCACATGCCTCCAAACAAGACATCGCACTCTATGCTCAATGTTTTCTTCACAATAATTCACCTTTTACACATAATTTCTGTTTGTAAATTTTAATTTTACTGAATTATGCATGTTTGTTATATGTTCTTCTAAAGATCCAGCACATTGAGTTCTTGCTTGAGCTGCACTTGAATCATGCCTTAGTTGCACTTGATTTCTTGCCCTTTAAATTCCATGTAGATATAGTATTAAATAACAAGTGAATGTGCATTTTCTACCCACTCTGAACTAAAACTGAACTGCTCTAGACTTAGGGAAGAGGGGGGGTGTGTTCTGTATGCTATAGTTGATATAGCAGCAACAGTAGGCTCACTGTGCTTATTCCCGGCCATCTGTTTGTCTTCTGGTCATTCCTAGCTATGCTATATTCTAGATATGTTTACAAAAGTTCAGACAGAGGATCATCACATCCTAAGTTGCTGTGTTTTTATGATGGGTGCCAGAATACTACACAATCAGTTCTCTATCCTCAGTTCTAGTTTGTATCATTCTGCCTTCTTTCCAACCACGGATGGTGAATGGATATTGTTCCACTTGACATAGACCTGTGCAGATGCCTACCGTTAGATCATTCAAACAAAACCTACTTTATAGTTCTACATCTACTGTTATATTGTAGTATGGTGTTCGATTTGATTGGTCATATGAGAAATCGTCAGAACTGACTCATTCCAATTTATTATTAAAAATAAAATTTTATACTTAATGAAAAATTAATTTTTCAGCACATCCTTCTAATTGTCGAAGAAGAAGACTGAACAAATAAACATTTCAAACATTTAGTTGAATGCTTGCAGTGAGATGCTACAACTTATTTTGTTGTATGTTTAAATGTCATCAGATCATCCCATCACTTACCTGTACAATAATTTCTACTAAGGAAGAAAAGAACATCAAAACGTAGTGCATCATTTAAGGAACATTTCATTGTTTATTTTTTTTTTCTCCCTTTTTTCCCTTTTTTCTCTTGTATCTCTTTTACATTATTCTTTGTGATAATTTATT
>JADZMA010000070.1:0-82656 GCA_020796225.1 Arion vulgaris
AACAGCGTTGGCGTCATTAACAAACAGTGGTGAAAGCGCAACACGAAAAGAAATGGGCTGGAAATCACTGAACAACACACATTTCATGGCGTTTAACCGCTAAATATGCCCAAGGTAAAAGAACTATGAAACAACAGATGCTGAACGCCGTGAACTAAAGGGTGTCGTCTGCAAACTGTGCCTCCTCATTTTGAAAATAACCGGACGAGCAGGCAGTAGCGAGCACGGTTCCCTGTGTCGATTAATCAATTGCGTGCTTAGTCTCTACGGCTGAGAGTGCCTCTCCGCTTCTTCATGCGACGGCCACGAGGCTCCCAGCGAATAAGGGACAAGGTAGTGTCTGCTATTAAGACTCGCTCGGTGGTCTTACTGGTGGTATGTGTGTTTCCGTATCGAAGGTGCTCGGTACAATGTGATTCAAAATGGCTCATTAAATCAGTCCGTGAACAAATACCAACTCCTTGGAGTAAATGACCAATTTAAGGAGATGTGCATCCCAAGAAAGCCGAGACATGTAAGTGAAACTTGGTGCCATGGGCGAGTCAAACTAAGTGTTGAGCAGCCCAGGCACAGTACATGAAACGGCAGATGTGTGAACATGTTGGTCGTATCAGACTCCCAGTAGATGTGAAAGGTTGCAATGGAAGGGATGAGAGGTGCATTCTGAGCGAGCAACTCGGAGCCATGCGCAAAATGAGGCAGCGTGCGTGGCACTCTAATGCACGGTAAATGTGGTACATGAGGTGGCAGGTGGCAAAGGAAGATTGCGATAAAACTCTGTATATGTGGCGGCGTAGACTATGATATTGGTAAAGTTATCTGAGAAAACCAAAGTTAGCGTCTTATGACTGCCCTCCTGAGACAGCCGACAAGGTACGATTGTTACGCAATTAACATTCCCGGAAATATCAGAGCAGGTGATAAACAGCGAGTGCAAAATTCAAAGTTGCGCTGATAGCGCTGAATGAAACGATCCATACAATATGATGTGCTGGCCCCAGCCCAGGTTTCCGCATCAAAGGAAATGACAGAGCCAACGCAAATTGCCTAGTGCCGACCGAGCATAAAACGTCCCAGGACTCTGTTCTCTTCGTAGGAACCACTGCTGCCTTAGTTTTGGTTGGGGACAATCAAAGCCTAAGCGGAGTAAACTGCAAACAAAACTGGACGGTAGGCAAACCAAGCAGTCCATTAACAAAACAGGTATTGCTGGGCAGATGGCGCTCATCAGCCCGGGAGGCAGGTCGTCCAAGGTCGCTGCCTAAGAAAATAGCAACTTGATGCCTTGTGGGTTCTGGCTTGGGACAGTCAAAGGCTAACGGAGGTAGAACCAGTAACGTTGGTTGAAATCGGACACACGGCGAGAAGACAAGCAACTTAGCCAATTTACACTGAAAGTTGTGCGAGCTACCCATGACTAAGGCTGCATGGACCAAATTTTTTCATGAATATGTTTAATAAAGAATATCGATATGGTGCTACACCTGTAGAGATCCGTCGCGCAGGGCGAGTGCCGGTTTTGCTACCGCGGTCCCGTCCTCCAACTCGGCAAAGCTGCGGCGAGGCCCATGGGAAAAAGCTACTGGCGCGATCGCCGAGTACTGGCCAGAGACGATTAAACATTGTGCAATGGAATGCGAAAGTCTCGTCACAAAAAGCAAGCACTCGCAATAAGACTTGCAGAAGACAAAATTGATGTTGCATGCATACAAGAGACCCATCTAAATGCACTACATAGATTCGGGATAAGGGTTACCAAACCTCCAGACTAGACAGAAGAAGGGCACAGGGTGGAGTCCTCACCCTAGTATGGAACAGCATTCCAGCAAAGCAAGTGGGTGTAATACAGGAAGGGTCGGCTAGCAGAGATCGTAGGCGTTCAAATTACATGTGAAGAAATGCAGATTCTTCTGTATAACTTATACTGCCAAGTGACATCTCGCTCGTCACTGCTGTCACTCGATGCAATGAGTATCAATGATACAGCATGCATGGTGGTCAGCGATTTCAACAGCCACTCAGAAAGATGGGGTTACCTTGAAATGAACAGCAGAGGTGCAGAAGTGGAAGACTGGGAGAACAACCTGTCTCATCAATGTTCCAGATGACCCTCCAACTTCTACCGAAGGTGGCATAAGACTACATCCCCAACTTGACTTTGCATACAGTGACCTCTCCACAAAAACAACGTCGTCACAAAGCAACTCGGAGATAGTGACCATAGGCCCATCAAACTCCAAGTAGACCTAAAATTTGTACCTGAGCCCAAACGTGGTTTTGCCAGGGAACTACAAAAAGCAAACTGGGAACAGTCGGGCATTGACAGATGCCAATGTTAAGCGCATCAACATGCATGTAGAAAAACATGCAGGAACTCTCACAAGAAATCCTGAAAGCAGCAGGGAAACCATTCCTAGAGGCGCACGGAAGGATTACAAGCCATACTGGACAGCGGAGGTTCAGAAGCTTGAAAATGACGTTGAATTGGAAGAGTGAGGCTGAACAGGCACAGTCAGTAACGACTAATACTGCATGCGCAGCAGCAAAATACAAGCAAGAGGTCAAACAGATCAGGCGACAGAGTTGGGTTGATAGACGAATCCTGAACCTTGATAGGGATGGCCAGTAAATTTGAAGTTAGCAAAGCGCTGAGTAAGAAAACCCAGCCGACCCCAATAGTCCTCGAACAAAACAAAAATAGTCTCGGGAAGGGAAGCACAAATATTCTAATGCAAAGATACTGGAAATCAGGAGAGTAAGCATAGCAAAATAAAAAGTTGATGACACAAAGAGAAAAACTAGAGCCCTCCAAGGTGAGCCAAGAAAAGCTGATAGTCACCTAACGGACGCATTCACCAGTAATGAGTTGGAAGAGGCTTTAAGAAGCTGAAGCTCAGAAAGTCGCCTGAAAGGACGGATCACAAATGAGATGCTTAAGAACTTGGTACTAGAGCAAAGCAGCTCTACTGGCACCTTAAATCGTCCTGGAAAACAGGCATAGTACCGCGAGAATGGAAGGAAGCGATCATGGTACCCATCCTAAAATCAGGCAAAAATAAACTCGACCCGGCGAGTTATAGACCAATAAGCCTCCTAAGCTGCAAGGGCAAACTCATGAAACGCATGGTGAACAAACGGGTATCATGGCACTTGGAAAGCAAAGGGCTTCTCATGACACAACAGAAAGGCTTTAGGAAGCACCGATCGACAGATGATCAGTAGCCTATATTGCCCAGGAAATCGGAGGATGGTTTCCAAGAAAAGACATACACTGGCAGTTCTGGTAGATATGGAGGGCGTTTCCCTGGGGAAGGACTCGACTGAAACTCCTCCCCTGGGTTTGGGGAAAAATTTTTAAAAATGGGGATAGATCCAGAGAACAGAACCAAAGGGTTAAAGTTCAGGGCCCTAGCAAGAAGGCCAGTGGAGCAAGGAGCCCCCCAAGGGAATGCTCACCAACCCTTTTCAACTTTGTCAATGATATAGAAACATGCCACCAAGCAATACCTCAGCATGTAGGGACGATCTGGCAAATTGGCGAGGAAAGTAAAGATAGCAAAAATCCACCCCAGGAACCTAAATAATTGGAAGTGTAGACAAAGTGTAGACAAATAAGTGAAATATAAATTTAAAAACCTAAAAGACAACCCACTATGTTCTCCCAGAACAACCGAATAAAAAAATTCAGAGTCAATAAAACTTGAAAAAGACCCCAATGTACCTTGGAGTCACACTCGCCGCTTTCTCGGCCCCAAATTAAAAAAGTACGGCAAAAAGGGGACCGGCTCCCTTGATCCAAAAATCCGTGGGGAAACACCAAGTCCCCAAACCTCTCTTTGGGAAAAGTCACCTCTTGCTGAGTGGTGAGGGGGTTACTGGGGGGGGGGGGAAAAGAGAGAGAGAGAGAGAAGGAGAGAGAGAGAGAGAGAGAGAGAGAGAGAGAAGGAGAAGGGAAAAGGAAAATCAATGCCCTGCCAAACAACACAGGAAAATTAACACATGCAGACAAAACCAGGGCCCAATGTTTGCTGGAATGTAATTCTTCGACGCCCATATCTTCCACTTGTCAACCAATCAAATTCAAGTATCTGACCAAAAGACATTTGGGCCCAAAACCAACAAAAAAACCCCTCCATTTCTTGGCCCTTTTTTTTTCTGGGGGAAATCCTGGCCCATCAAAGCCTCCTTTTTCATTGGGTTGCAGTGGTTATTTTTGCTTCCCGGGCCTCGGACCCAAAAGGGGAATGTAAAAAACCAATGAACAGATACAGGGGTCGTTTAACCGGTCTCATTCATCAGGTGCTGTGTCTTAGGGGGCATCATGACTCCCCAAATCTTTGTTCTGGGGTTCTATCATCTCAGATGTTGGCCTGCCCCGGCCATGAAATCAATTCAAGATTTTTCTCTCTGTGCCTCTTTTTTTTCCCCCCGATTTTCAGTCAAAACCGTAAGCTTAAAATTTCTTAAAATTATTTCTTGTTAACAATCAATTTTTTACCTTTTGGGGTCATTGCTGTGGGGTGGACCTGGGCCTTTTGGGAAAAGAAATTCATGACTACAACTTCTGCAAGATGGTGAAGTTGTTGGGGATCATCCCTTTTCAGGGGGGTTTTTAAAGAGACCTTTAAAGAGACAAAAAGGGGTTTCTGGGTGTCCTGGATTGATCCCGCGCTTTCCCTTTTTCCCCTCTCGAAAATATATTAATGCTTCGTTGACTAGTGACAACTTGGACTTTGGGGGCTCTTGGGGTTGGGTTGCCCTTTGCCTTGTGAGCGGGGGTGGTTAACCGACGCCGTTTTAAGTGCATTTTTAAACCCCCAGGGTTTTTCTGGGGCTACGGGTTTTATTTGCAATACTCTCGCAGGTGGGTCCATTTCTGCGGAAGGACTGACCATATGGGTAAACCCGTGCAATGAAGTCAATCCTCGCTTTAAAACCTTTTAACTATGTACTGATGTCAATAAGAACTATACTGAACTGTAAATGAGCTTATTTTATGTCTTTATCTTGTCAATAATTTTGAATTACATCAACTAAATCTTTAGTAGTATTCTCCATGCAACATCTATTCAACAATACACGTTTTGAGAATGGACTTTAATACATTAAATGTATGCTACAAGCTCACGGCTCTTGTAAAAAGATATTAAAATGAACTTTAAAAGAATGTAACAGTTGGGTTTTGACTATTATGGTTAATGATTAATTGGAGCATCATCATTGTATTTTGGTGAATACAATGTGTGTCTAATCTTTTCTTACACAGGAAGATCTCAGCAGCAGTACACAAACGTCATAGCACTGGCAAGGATCCCCAATGTAATTCTTTGAAGATAGTGAACAATTTTGTCTGAATTTTTATTATAATCTTTTAATGAATTCTGCTTGGGCAGCAGCTTTGCTGTAACGGCAGAATAAGTTTCCAAATGGTTATTTGTGAGTGAATCAAGAAAATGTTGTGAAGGTTCACTCAGATATGGATGAATAACATTCTACTGCATTATGTGAGAAGAGCTGTATCTAATGTAAAGAGGATAAAGAGCCTAACTTCCCTAAATCTGATGAAACTGGTTGTTACTAACAGTGCATTCACATGGATTGATTTTATTTCTATCGTTGCTACTTAACTTTCATAACGTTAATAAAAACTATATTTTGTTGTTATCTTGACAATGAAAATTGAAATTTTGCATAAATCTAAACTGCACATCATTTTGTTGAAGAATAATTTGGGGTGGAGGATGGACGATAAACAAAACTTAAGTTGTGAGATAGCTATGGTTATTAAATCATTTGAAAAAAAAGAGAGAGAAATTGTACCAACATGTTTTAGTTGCTGAAGTTCTGTCGCAGTTTTGACATCACTTTTTAGTAATTGTAACAGGTGTGATGCTGATTGCAACTTAATGTCAGTTGCTGATATCACTGGTACAACTGGTGCAACTGTGTGAAAAACTGAATTTTCAGATTGGATGCCATCTTCATCTGTCAGCTATGAAATAACAAGTTCAAATGTCACATGAAGTTGCAATTGACATTTCTTTGTATAAAAGTATTTTAAATGAATAATGTGAACGTATCTAGAGGGTGGTCAGCATGAAAAAACTATGGTATAACACAAGCAAAGAGACAAAAGTAAGACTTCTTAGAGCATGCATATTCCCTGTGTCAACATATGTGGAAATCTATGGATATGAATCGTGGACCATAATGCAAACATTAAAGAACAAAATTAAAATTTTTGAAACAAGGTGTTACAGAAATGTTGCTAGAACATCCTGGACAGATAAAAGAAAAAACAAAGACATCCTACAAGACCTGCATATCGAGGAGCATTGGCTCATAAATAACATACTGTCCCAGAAGATTAAATATTTTGGCCACGTTAAACATCACAGTGCTTTGGAAAGAACGCTAATGGAAGGCATGGTTCCTGGAGTATGAGGCAGGAGACGATCACAATGAAGGTGGCAGCAGGACATGAAAGAAACCTTAAACATGACGATGGAGGAGGCGGAGAACTAACAAGAGAATGAGAGTTTTCAGGTGGGCTTTGATGAAAGCAATGTTTGTAAGGGACATGGTACTACTTGATAAAACATATCTCCATTGAGTATATATTGTCAATGATCAATTTCTCTGACACTGTGATGTCATTATTTATGCTATCTTCTGTTCTTCTTCTGCAATCGTTCTAGAATAACCCCTTATACACACATGTATACTTGTGATATTAGAAAATGAGCCAAAGTGTAGTGTGCTGTTGTTTACAGCCTAGCTACGCTTCTATCTCTCTGCAGATTTCGGAATGCGTTTGGCCGAGTTGCTGACTGAAACTTTTTCTGCGAAAGTGTTTCGGGTAAGGATCATTACCAGTCATTTGGAGCATAAGTCATTTGCATTTTAATTATACAAAGGATTTCATTGTAGATGACAGTAGACAATTTCCACTCTGTCCATATTTAAACAACTCTCGCTGCATAGGATTGCTTGTAGTGTGATTCTCTTGTATAATTTACACAAATTGCACACATCATCTACATAAATTGTACTGAATGAGACCACTTCTGATATATCAATCAAGTGCTATGCCTGCCAGTGTAGGCGATCATGTCTCTCCACAATTCTCTCTCCTTGGGGCAACTCATTCTTTTCTTTGTGCATCGATATCTTTGGCTGACGACTACAGGATCTCTCTAGCATATGTGCTAACTCATCGGGTGTCATCTCTTCCTGGGCTGTCATCAGTATTTCAAATCTGGGCTTCACTTCTACATATTCCTGTGGTATTTTTAACTTAAAATCGACTTTTTGTTTTCTTCTCTAATCTTCTGAGTTTAAATTTTAGCATTGCTGTAATAGCTTGTGATCACTTCCAAGTCTGCACTAGGTAGAGTTTTGGCTGTTGTTATAATTGTTTTCCATCGTTTTATATATATATATATATATATCTCCGATGCATTTAGGCAAGCATCCCACTGTTTAGGTAGACGTCGAATGCCGTCCGAGAAAAAGGTGCGTAGCTGCTCACTGAACCATGTGGTCACCGCTGTCTTCACGTCTGCATCGCTGTTGAATCGCTGTCCCTTTAGTGCTTTCTTCAACGGTCCGAACAAATGGAAATCACATGGGGACAAATCGGGACTATAGGCTGGGGGATGAAGAACTTCCCAATTCTTCTTTGCCAATGTTTCCTGCACAATTTTGGACGTGGGACGAAGCATTGTCGTGAGAAGAATCACACCTTGAGAAAGCTTGCCTGGTCGCTTAGCCTTGATGGCCTTATGCAGCTTGTCTAAAGTGTCTTTATAATGGGCGCATTGATGTTGACACCAGGTTCCTTAAAATCGGCCAACAAAAGCCCTTCATGGTCAAAAATTACGGTCACCATAACCTTCCCATCAGAAACCTGTGTCTTGAATTTTTTGGGTTTGGTGAACCTGGATGTTTCCATTGCATGCTGTCAATTTGCTGCTCGGTTCATAGTGGTGGCATCACGATTCATTACCTGCCACAATGCTCAACAGAAATGCATCACCCTCTGTCCTGTAACGCATCAAGTGGTTCAAACTCCACCCATCCGTTCTTCCTTATGGTGGTCAGTCAACATCCGTTGGACCCACTGTGAACACACCTTCCGATAGTTCAATTTCTTCCAAACAACCATATGGGCTGTCCCATTGACATATGGAATTCTTCTGCAATCGACGAATGCTCCGCGACGGTCAGTCAGTACTGCTTTATCAAGCAAGGCTATGGCTTCTTCTGTTGCAACAATATGTGCCTGACCTGGCCGTGCAAGATCTGCTGTTAACTCACGTCCGTCTTTAAACATACGCGCCCATTCCATCACTCTTGTCCTGACAAACATTTGTCACCATATGCTGCCTTCATTCTCCGATGAATGTCTACTGTTTGACATCCTTCAAATGAAAGAAACTGGATACAGCACGCTGATTTACTTTGGGACGGTTCGGAATCACACCGCCATATTGTTAACAGTCTATGCAGCACATATGCATGCTGGGAAGATGAACACGTGACCGCATGTTAATTATTGGATACTCATTACTAGTGCAAAATATCATCAATATCAGTGCACTCTAGCACGCGTGGTGTAACAAGTCCCATTTTCATTTGAACATGCCTCGTATATATATATATATATATATATATATATATATATATATATATCTGTATCTATATTTTCCAAAGTCTGTGTTTGTCCACTATACCAAGCGTCAGTTTATCCACAAATCACCAAAGTTGGCAGGGAACACGTACAAGACCAAAATAAGGTTAACAGTGGGAAAAATTTTCGAAATCGGATCAATTTAGTTTTTAAATAATTAAAACCAAAGTTTGCTATCCTATCCAATTTTGTTTACAATTTGTCGTAAGTCTTAGGTGTACATTAATATATACAAGATTCGATGACGTATGTTTTGAAACTATGGAAACCTCAACCTCTTTCATAGCATAAAATCGTCATTTGATTGTTCAAACAAGCTGACCTCAATTTACATCAACAATTCACCAAAGTAGGTAAAAACATGCATGCGACTAAAATTATATTAACAGTGGAAGAATTTCAAATCGAATCAATATTCGTTTTTTTAAATAAATAAAAACCATTTTATCACAACGTGACCTCTACATTTGCATACATTTACTAAGTTGACCGATACCAAACATTGCGTCATCATTTCATGTGCTCATATCGCAATCGCTGAGATCCGAATTGTCATTTCCTGCACTCAACAGATTATTCAACAACGGAAAATTTCAATGTCAAAGCTAAAACGTATCTCAGTTTTGAAAATAGATAAATATTAGGTTTGCGTGTTTGTCAAAATTCCACAGGTCATTTTTATTGTTATTGTTAAACAAATTCATTATATGCAATGCCACCTAAGAAAAGAAAACTCTTCAGTCAGTCCAGAATCGACTGTAAACGAAGAGCGGCAAGTAGGTCTGCAGAAAATGTAACGATATCAGAAAATCGGAAGGAAGCTAATAGATCGAGAATGGTTAATGCTAGAGTTCAAGAAGACGAGGATGCTGTCTTAATTCGACGTGAAGTTAATAGGACACGCATGGCTGATAACCGATCAAATGAGACATGTCAACAAACAGCTGTCCGACTCGAACAAGGCGCCAGACGACGAGCAATAGCACGAGTTGCCAAATGGTCTTTGTTGAATAATGAAGCATTCAACTACAATAATAATCGTGAATACGAAAAATACCCAATAATTGCTATTGGGGATTGACAGCAGTTTGTCCTCACTGCAAGGCCAAAAAATGGATTGGTGAAACACCTGGAATGTGTTGCTCTGGAGGAAAATGTCAGTTGCCTGCATTACAAGAACCACCTGAACCGTTAATATTGTTTATGACGACATAGCTGACTCTAACTCTTAAAAATATCAGAAAATACAATTCATGCTTTCAGATGACATCTTTTGGCACAACTTCTCCAATTTCTCATCAAGAATTTATGCCAACTTTTAAAATTCAAGGTCAAGTATATCATCAATTTGGTTCACTCATGCCACAACCAAATGAAGACCCAAAATTTCTTCAAATTTATTTCATGGGTAATGAAGAAGCTGAGGCAAATCAGCGCATCAATTGTAATCCAGGAACTAATCACAATACAGTGTTAGCTATTCAACGTAGCTACACACTTGCAACAGTTTTTGTCGAAGTTTCAAGACTGTATTAGATCAGTTGCCCACTGACGACAGGAAAATTGCAATCCGCTGACATAGTTCCACGGTCAACATGCGCGGACTTATAATGCACCTGTAGTAAACGAAGTTGCCATTATCATAGCAGGAAATGATTTTGGAAAGCGGGACGTAATTTACAAAAACCAGACAAGCTGCACGAATTTCAGAAACACACAGATCTTACGATGCCTTCAGTATCCAATTTTATTTCTCGGGTGAAGACGCTACTACATTTGCATCAATCAAAAGGATCCAGTCACTAAATTGATTTCAAACAAGTTTGTTTCTTCAAAGGATTTCTACTCATTTCGAATCATGATCAGAGATACTCCAAATCACCTATTAAGTTGTCGCCAATTATTCCATCAATTTTTGGTAGATATGTTCGCAAAAACTGAATGCGAACGATTGCTCTATATTCGATTGAACCATACAAGCACTACATGCAACAAGGTCGTGATATTCACCCGATGCTCTATCGGTCATCACGGCACTCAAATGCGTTGGCAAAACTGAGATGAATGAGCTCAAAGCGTCCCTCGCTGAACTAACGAGTTCACTCAAACGCACCATCATCCAGTGGATACCGTCACACTGCAACGTCAGAAACGAGCGCCGACAAACTAGCTAAAGAAGGCGGCGACTACCTCAGACTGATCTCGAGATCAGTTGAGGAAAGCCAGAACAACCATCGGTTCGCACTATAGAAGCAAATGGACAAAAGATCACAATCAGTATACAGAGATCGACCTAAGGAGACCCTGAAGCAAACTTTGCTGAGAGGCAGGAAATATCGGTCTCAGTTCCATGGAGGAGATTGAGCGAGGTTGCCCAGGATAGGCGGTATGGAGAAACTACTTGCAGGCCTATGTACGATATGCACGTCAGAGGAATTATTATACAGACAGTGACGGATATTATGGTCTCTCTCAGTGAACAAGTTGCCATACTTCGCCTCCGATCGACACAACAAGCTCCGAGTCCCATTGCCATGAATTTAAAATTGGCACAACTAACCTGTGCCCCTGCAAAATGGCAGACATGACGGCAGAACATGTTCTGCAAGACTGTCAACGGTTAGCAGGTATAAGAGTCATGGCCACAACACACAGAGCTCGGAACTGTATGGAGGAACGGAGTCCCTTAAAATCACAGTAAAATTCATGATAAAAATTGGTTCATCAGTCTAGGCCGGGAACGCAAAGAAGAAGAAGAACCAAACAAAACTACTTTCAGAAGAATATGTTCATTTGAGGGATGCTATTGCGATAGATGGCCAGGCAAACAACTATGGTAGGTTGGTTATTTTACCATCAACGTTTACGGAGGTCCAGCGTATATGCATGAATATACCCAAGATTTGATTACTTATGTTCGTAATTATGGAAAACCTGATCTCTTCATAACGTTTACATGTAACCCAAAATGGAAAGAAATACAAGATGAATTACTACCAGGACAGTCACATTTGGATAGACATGATCTAATTGCACGTGTGTTTCATCAAAAGTTAATTAAATTCATGCAACTTATAATGAAGGGAGAGATCTTTGGTCCTGTGAGATGTTGGGTGTCTTCAACAGAATGGCAGAAACGGGGTTTGCCACATCATTAATCCTCTCCGCTCCTCGTGGAGCATGGGGCCTCAACAGTTGTTCGCCACTCTTCTCGGTCTCTGGCTGTTCTTTTTATGGTCTCCCAGTCATGAGCACTCTTCAGCTCCTCAGTAAGACCTTGTCTCCAAGTCTGCTTAGGCGTCCTCTTTCGCTTTTCCCTGCGGGTTCCACTCGAGCACCTGTCTAGTGACACTCGACTGTGTCTCTCCAGCAGGTATGGCCTATCCATCGCCATCTTCTCCTCTTGACCTGTGTCATCATAGGTTCCTGCCCTGTTCTTATCCACAGATCCGTGTTTTTAACTCTATCATACCATCTCACTCTGAGAATCCCTGCAAACATCCGTGACAAAGGTCTGATCTTATTTGTATTTGCCCAGTGACTCGCCAGTTTCCGAGCCATACAGCAACACCGACTTACATTTGAGCTGAAAATCCTGAGCTTTGTTTCTCGTGGAGATGGCAGCGGACTTCAACCATGTGCAGGATCGCAAAGGCCTGTCGGCCTTCCTAATCCTAGCATTAATGTCTCGCTGTACCTCCTGATCTGCTGATCTTACTTCCAAGGTAGACAAATTCATCCACATCTTCTATGTCTCTTCCCTCAATCAGTATTGGATCTTGCTGTATGTTGTTGCTAAGCATTCTTTAGTCTTCTCTTGACTGATTTTAAGACCAACTCATGCACGTTTGTGTCAGAGCATCCACTTTTCCTGCATGTCTTGTAGTCTATGCAGAGCAAGCGAGATCGTCTGCAAAGTCCAGGTCTTCTAGCTTTGACATAAGTGTCCACTGTATGCCTTTTTCAGACCTGGCGTAGGCTGTGCGTGTGACCCAATCAAGTAGCACCAAGAAGAGGAGGGGGGACAGCAGGCTTCCCTGTCTAACACCAGTAGTGACCTGGAACTCCTCTGACAGTCTTCCATCATGAATAACCTGGCAGGCAAACCCCTCCTACAGCTGCCTGATGATGTCGACAGTCTTCTCCGGCACCCCATAGTTTCTTAGGATCCCCCACATTGATTTTCTATCTATGCTGTCAAATGCCTTCTCAAAATCAACAAAGCACACGTAGAACGGAGCCTGCCACTCCATTGTTTGTTCCACTATGATTCTTAAGGTGGCTATCTGGTCATTGCAAGATCTATCCTTCCGGAATCAGCCTGTTGTCCCTAAGCCTCTGGTCTATAGCTCTTTCATCCTGTCCAGAATAACCTAGTGAGGACTTTTGTGGGAATGGAGACAAGTGATCCCTCTCCACTTGTCACAATTTGATAAATTGCCATTCTTTGGCAGTTTCACGAGAGCCTTTCTTCAATCTGCTGGTATTCCTCCCTGTCCCACACCAAGTTGAACAATATGTGAGTTGGTTTACCATCTCTTCTCCTCCTCCCTCAGAGCTCTCGCTGGGATATTATCAACCCTGCCCCTTGCCTTTTCAAGTTTTCAAGGCATCGTGGATTTCCTGTTTTGTGATCTCCCCCATGTTTATGTCCAGCGGGTCTCCTTGCCCTAAATCTAGTGGGGAGGTCTATTTAACACTTCCTGGAAATGCTCTTTCCAGCGCCCCAGTTGTTCAATTTTAGTCAAAAGTTTTCCAGTCTTATCTCTCACTGGCCTGTTCTGATTATTTTTCCTCCCACTCAACAATCTGGTTGTCTCATAGAGAGCCTTGAGGTCACCTTTGCTGGCTGCTGTCTCTGCTCTTCGCTATCTCATTTATGAATGCTCTTGTGTCGTTTCTCAGCTGTCTTTACCTCTTAGCCATCTAGTATATCTAGTTGCTGCGCCTGTTTTTGCTGTCTTGTTCGTGACTGGTTTACTTCTTGTTTCAGCTTCTTCCTCTCCTCCACCCTCTGCCATGTTTCGTCCGTGATCCAGGGCTTCCTGATTGATGATGGTCTCCCAAGTATTTCTTCACAGGCTCCAACCGTCGCCTGCTTTAAAGTGTTCCACCTACTCTCCACTGTACCTTCCTCTTCTGTCTGTAGCGCCCGAAACGGTTCTTTAGAGCAATCTGGAAGACTTCTTTGTGGCTCATGCATTGGAGTTTCTTGACATCAAACTTGATTTGTGTACTTTGTTGTTTCTTTTTTGCCGATAGTTTCATTTTTAATTTTACAGCTACCAGATGGTGATCAGATTCTATGTCTGCTCCTCTCTTCACTCTAACATCTTGTAGTGATGTCTCTATCCGTATTGCCACATGATCGATCTGGTTTTATGATCGATCTGGTTTTCCGATCCATGGTCTGGCAGATCCATGTTGCCTTAGGCATCTTCGATCGGAAAGTGTTGTACCCAATGACAAGCTCATTGGAGGCACAGAAATCTGCAAATATCTCACCATTTTTGTTCATGCTTCCAAGACCATTTACTCCCATCTCTTTTTTTCCTGCCAGTGTTTTCGTTGCCCACCTTGGCATTCAAATCCCCTATAAGAATCAGCATGTCGTGCTTTGGTACTTTGTCCACAGTTGCCTGTAGTTGTGCATAGAAATGGTCTTTTTCCACCTCCTCTGCATCGTAGCGGTGCAGAACACATAATTATGTAGGTCTTCTGGAACCTAGATACAAACCTTGCACCAATAATGCTGTCCAACACTGGTTCCCATTCCATCAGACTTTGCTTGCTTCTTGGTCAGCATCAAGGCCACCCCGGCTTCCTGAGGATCATCTTCATTTTCTTTGCCCGAATGGAGCAGCGCTTCTCCGTCTGAGTCTTGTTTCCCAAAGGCATTCCACCTTGTTTCACACATTCCCAATAACGTAAGCTTGTACAGATGCATCTCCTTCACCACTTGTGCACATCTGCCTGTCTCTAGCAGTGTCCCTACATTCCACATCCTACAAGGGTGGACTTCTTCTGTGTAATCAACTTTGGGTGCTTCTATCTTGTTGTCTGCGCTCAAAAAGGTCATCACACGTCAGCTTCCTTGCGGGTTTGGCTGTTGAGCGTCATCTGTCTCCTGCATGGAGCCCCAGTCCTTCCGAGACTCGAGTTAGTTTTGAACAATTTGTTTTTGGTTTCTATAACTACTGTTTTTTTTTTTAATGGATGTACAATTTTTAATGGAGAGTTTACTTCAATACAGAAAATTTCCAACAAAGAGTTCAACAACCTCCAAGAACAACTTTAACTGCCTTTTCTGAGCTTTGTCAAAATGGACTTCTTGCAAAGACTTTACTTTACTTTAAAGTTCCTAAATATTACACATGGGATAGGTCAAAGAAAGCTTTTAATAGAAGAAATCAGGGAGTCACAGTTGTTGGGTTCGATAGAGTTAAATCTAGTCATGTTTTGGGACGTGTTTATACTGTTCATCCAAACAATTTCTAATGTTTCTACCTCCGCATCCTATTTCATACCGTTAGAGGTCCAATATCATTTACTGAATTAAAGCGTTGAGGTCAAGTTTGTGCAATATTCCGTGAAGCATGCCAAAAGCTTGATTTACTGGAGGACGACAATCAATGGCATACTACGATGGCAGAAACAGTTGCATCAGAATCACCACAAAAGATCAGATCACTTTTCATCATTCTTATTATCTCATGCAATCCATCAAATCCACAACATTTGTGGACACATTCAAGGAAAGTATGTCTGAAGATATTCTTAATCGTACAAGAGAACAGAATCCTGACTTGCAAATTGATTGCAACCAAGACATATTTAACGAAATCTTAATCATCATAGAGGATAAAGTTTTTGATGTGGTTGGTAAAACTTTACAAGAATTAGGCTTCCACATCCAGCAAGAAACAACATCAATCGTTTGAGAGAAAATACTTAAAGAAACGCTATACACGCCGGCAACTTAGAGCATTACGAGCTCATCAATGAGCCACTATTAGTTCATGATCAAAGAAATGTTTACGATATAATTATGAACAGAGTGAATGGTGGTACAGGCAGTCTATTCTTCATTGATGCACCAGGAGGACAGGAAAACGTTTGTGATGAATTTACTCCTTTCAAAATTCGCTTTAAATTGCATATTGCAATGCAATGGCTTCTTCTGGAATAGCAGCACTTTGCTTCAAGGAGGCAAACGCTCCACTCTACTCTTAAATTGCTACGACTTAGCATCGCCGAAGAGCCAATTTGTAACATCAGTAAAGGAACAGGCAAAGCGGCAGTTTTACAACAATGCAAATTGATTGTTTGGGATGAATGTACTATGATTCACAAGCACGGACTAGAAGCACTCAACAGGTCTCATCAAGATATTAGAAACAATCGACAACTTATGGTTGGGCATTAGTAGTTCTTGCTGGTGATTTCAGGCAAACACTTCCTATTATTCCTAGAGGAACACAATAGCTGATGAGCTCATGTCTGAAATCATCCCATCTTTGGAGACATGCTCAAAATTTAAAATTAACTACCAACATGAGGGTCCATTTACAGCAGGATGTCAATGCTGGACAATTTGCTGATCAATTGCTTGCTTTAGGAGATGGGCGACTTTGCAAGGAACCAAACACTGACACAATCAAGCTACCAGAAGACTTCTGCAATATTGTGCACTCAATAGAACAACTTCAAGACATGGTGTTTTCACAGGAAAACAAGGAATGTTGTTTACTATCAGGCCCTAACTGATAAATAAATATAACGTACAATATTTAGAAGAAAATGATATCTATTGGAACGGCGTCACCAATTCCACATCAAGGATTACTAACACTTTCACCCGTGGGCGGTTAATCAACTAGTGTGTGTGTGTGTGTGTGTGTGTGTATGTATGTATATATATATATATATATATATATATATATATATATATATATATATATATATATATATATATATATATATATATAATAAAGTTTATTTGATTTTTTTATTCTCCGCAGGTGACATCCAGGTAAATAATCTTCTAGGATGTTGCTGGAACTTTGTGTTTGCAGACCATTTTCGGCACAAAACGATCAGTTTTTCCTCTGCCTCATTTCTACTTCCTATGCTGTGTTTTCCTACTATCTGTTTTTCTTCTCTTGTTTTTTCTTTGCCAACTTTTCCTCCTCGTAAATACTGAGATTTCAAATGACAATATATTCCATCAATTTTGTAATAACACATAGATCTTACTACTGAAATGTCTCCTACAATATCTTGTGTGTTGTCATCTATGTCAACTACAGATGCTACAGTATCAGATATTTCTGCAACTGAAATAACAATAAAGTTAATAGCATTACCTGCTTAAATACTAACAATTCAGGGAATGAGTAAATAAAATCAGTGTACAATATGAGTGTGTTTGAAAAGCTTGTAAATGTTAGCAGAACAGACAGACAGACAAACGGAAAGACTGACAAAAGGAACTAGACAAGAATCAAATATTTTAATAAGACAAAATCTATGGGGCTTAATGGGTTTGGCTCTCTAGAAAATTTTAGTTTTAGTCAAAAACATTGATTTTTCAAAGTGTTTAGTTCTATAAAGTACAACATTCTTACTATTGATTACACATAAAATTATGTTGTTTTGTTTTGTATTAGCATTACAACATTAATAAGAAATCTAATTCAAACCTTTTTCTTTCAAATTTCAAGTTTAAATTGAGTTTTCTCAAAATAATTTTTCCCCATTTCTTTGTGTCGAAATCCCTGAGTTTTAACTAATACTAATGCTGAGATAAACGAAATTTGAGTGAATATTCCACTATCATTTTTGTAGCTACATGTCCATTTCAAATGGAAAAATTTTCGAAAATTGTTATTTTAAAATTAATTTTCAATGTGAAATGATGACACATTTTTGTGTGGTTTTTTGGCAAGCATAAGTTCAAAAACAAAATTAATTTCTTGAGATTTGACAGAAAATAAGTGTAAATATGCATGCAGTTTATAAACGCTCTTTTATTTCTCAATATATTTGTTTGTTTTGTGAATTTTAGGATTCTAATAACATGTATTTTTTAAAGATGGCCGCTGTTGTCATGGCAACCATGCAACTTTTTTTTTTGTAAACATTAAAATAGATCTACATTCTTAGCTTAACATGTCCATTATAAAATAACTTAATTAATAAAGAAAATTATTTTTTCGGATCAAACCCTTAACTCTTAGAATACAAACGCCACCTGACAGACCATAAAGTTAGTTCCCATTTTACGACAAGCCATTTTATGACAAGCCATTTCACGGACCATATGGTTCTAACTCAGTTATTAATATATGTGAGAGACTTTAATGCTTTAAGTGTATTTTAAAATTCAAATACAGCAAGTGGGTGTTTGTAATAGATCTTTCAATTGCACACATTTTGGTGTATGCAGTTTGTCTCTGCTGTTGAATGTAAGAAAGTTATAACAAATTTTGTAAGGACATCTTCGCTTTAAAATTTGTTCCTCAAAAACAGTGCGTAAAAAGGCGGTTTTAGTATGCATATTATAAGAGTTAAACATTTCATGAGAACTGCAGTTGACTATCTACAATAGTAAACAGTCTGACTTACGAGCATAAGAAAGACCAAGAGTCAGATAGATACCAAACTTTGAGGACATCCTACAACTTGGTACACAACTTATGTGGATACATTGGTTTAGAGTTGAATACTAAGCTTCCGCTATTCTTACAGCAAAGTGGACAAATAAAAAATTACTTTAATTGAAGTAAAGCTTGAGCATATAATTTAAGTTTTACATAACTGGGATACAGTAAAACATGAAATGCACTAGTGATGTGTGTTTCAGTTACTTTTAAGCATTTATAACCATTACTTTTACAGCAAATACTTATATATTACTTATTATTTAATGTTTACTAAGAGATTGTTGGCTATTAGAATGTAAACTATGGTGAATAATAAGTATTAATACTTAGGATCTACCCTCCCTGATTTACCTGTGTTAAATCTCAGCCTGATGAAATACAGAAATGATACTTCAAATTGCATTGTGACAACAAAACAATACACATACCTTTAGCAGTTGAGAATGTTCAATCGGAACAACCTCACCAAGTCAGAAAAGTTGCAAGGCATAAACATGCTCTTCGGATATATCATACACAAGCCCCATAGAGATTCGGTGGTATAACGCATTCAGTTATTTTTTCGATTTTGCTGATTTTGATTATTTAATATCTTATCTATACACTCCAAAGTTTGTTTTGTAAAAAAACTGTTTTATCGTATATTATTTTGCATTTTAAAAATGTATACAAAGGTTCAATATTCCTAACTGTCACAAATTTAGAACGGAATCTGCTTATTTTGATCCTTGACAATGGGCAGATATTTTTCTAAAACCTCTCATATCGCATATCATTGGAAAGAGTGATCTCTTTATATTCATTCATGCCATTCGTACATTTGCCAGATAATTTGAAGAAATTGTCACCAAACACTGATCGATACAAAGTTCAAACCATCTCTATATATGGGCAGCTTTTATCTGACGTATATGCAAATGAGGCTCCGAAGCTGCAAATATCGTTTCCATGGTCCAGAGTAACACAAAATTACCCATACAATCCAATTCGGCAAGGTCAACATCCAGATTCTGACGTCATAACAATCCCAGAAAGCAACGCTGTTTGGCAACCGACACTAAGTCCATTCTGTGATTGTAATTTGTTATCAGTGTTTGGAATCTTTCTCACAATTATTAATTAATTATGCCTAGAAGGAAAGGTACAAAGAGGTTAGAGCAACTTGCTGATGCTAGACCTACGTAAAAAACGATGTGTCTGACGAATCCCGATGACAATGACAACAATTGCGAACATCCCTGTGCTTTTTGGAAGAAAATAGCGATGATGTGTTCAGAACAGCATGCTCAAAATGGGCAGACATGTATCTTAGCACATGTAGGCCAAATAAATCTTCTTTTATCTGAACTTGTTTGCACTGAATGTAAAGGAACTGGTCTAAGTGTTTGAATATGTGAGGGTGAAGACTCAGGCTTTGCTTCCAAACTTTCACTGACATGCATCACCTCGACTGTCAGAGTCAGAGATGTCATCTCCTTGAATCGAAGGCTCTGACAAGGGTAATGCTGCTTACGACATCAATCGGAAAATGATATCAATCGGAAAATGATCATGTTCAGTCAAGAAGTTGGTGCCAGCCACACTGTTTTGGAATCATTTGGGGCAGTTATCGGAATGCCGTCGATGCACCATACAACATACCAGATCAATGACAAGAAAGTTGCAGGTACATGCTACTACTTAATGTTATATACACCTATAGTACTATATACTATCCTATAGTGTATTGAGACATATTTTTTTTTTAAATTAAACTTCAATTTTCAAATAGTTGTTTCACTGTGCATTAGATGATTAGAGGGAGTCATCAGGTCAGGTTGGATAGAGTAGGTATGAATGTTAAAATATTTACAAAAATTTTGGTCACTGAGTTTTAGATGAACATCAGGTCAAGGTTGAAAAGGAGTGTAGAATGTGTGTTGGAGCAATTTAAAATATTGTGTCACTGTGTTTAGATGGAGACATCATGTCAGGGTTGGATAGAGTGTAAGAGTGTGTGTTGGAACATATTTTTCCAAACACAACTGAAGGATAAACTATGAAAGATGAGACAACTATGAATGTTAAGCAACTTTTGATTTATTATTGCCATATGTGTTTCCTTTAGCAAATATTTGAAACTATATCACACATCTATTGATTGAATCGCTTTATTTTCTTAGCTTAAATTGATGCAGCGTCAGAGATGCTGGAAAGTCTGCAAAAGTAATTCGAGAGGCGTTTGCAGATACAGATCCTGTTATTCGAGAGAAGCTTGACAGGGAGAGAGCCCCGGGTCATTGACATTTGCTCCTTTGACGGAACCTGGATGAAGTGAGGTTTTACATCTTTTTTGGGGGCCTATATGATCGATTTTTTGACTAGCCTTGTTGGACTACTGTGTGATGTCCAAGTACTGCCATGTTGAAACTCAAGGCAGCTAAGTATCTTCCAGTAGCTGAATTAGCTCATGGAGCAACAGATGCCCCTGACTGTTCTCAGAACCATGATAAGTCCAGCAAGGCTATGGAACAAGAGGCGCTAAAGTTATTTGGGCCGCTTCAGAAGAAGGGTACCTTTTGATACAAGGAATGCTGGAGTGATGTGATTCCACATCATTCAAGGCAGTTAGAATATGGATCCTTCGCCAAAGAAAATTAAGAAATTGGAGTGTAAACCATGTGCACAAGATGATGGAACTGCACTACTAAACTGGCTAAAGATGAGAAATTTGTGGTAGTGAGTAAGCCTAAAGATAACAAATATCTGACACTGAAAACCACTCCCAAGGTCCCATTTTGGACAACATTCCAAACATCGATAAATGTGATCTGGTGTGGTCATCTCTGTGCACTTTGTCTACTGACAAAGAACCACACCCCCTACAATGCTCTAAAGGACCAGCAGCCACAAGTTCACCAGAAAGCCTTTAGTGTGGGAAAGTTCCACCTACACATGGGCCCACCCTTCCAACCCGCTGTTTCAGTAGCAGGGCAAAGATCATACCCATCTCAGCGGATGTCTGATGAGGGCTCTCCCTTCAGAGAATGGTGCATGGAGGAACTTGGCTAACAAGTCCATCAACTCGATGATTTGGTTGCGCTGTCCTAATACATCTTCATGGGGTTGAAACAAGTGGAGGGAGGTTGCAAGGGCAGTATGTATCTTTAAACAAGGTGATACTGAAATGCTGTCTTTAATGGACAGGATTAATGTTGATGCTTGCAACATCACTCTTCAAATTTTGACAAGGGACGGAAGAGATTGCACAATGTTGATGCCGCCCACTGCAAGGGCACGTAAGTTAGGAAAGCCAGTGGGATTCAGTACCAAAAGCTTTTCATGCTGAAGAATCCAGAAATGGAGAAGTTTATGGAGCTGAGATTCAATAATATTGCTGTCCAGAGGCATAAATGTCCTAGTTTTGTTTCAACTCTAACCCTCTATCGGTTATAGTTTCACATGACTTTTTTCACATGAGGATTTTAAAAAAAAATTTAAAAACCTCTCGCAGTATATCGTTACATAGGCCTGCAGTAATTTCTCCTACTATATCTCAACCCTAATCTCCTCCATGGAACTGAGATCGATATTTCCTGCATCTTCAGAAAAGCCTGCTCAGGTCCCCTTGGTCACCTCTTTCTTAAACCCCTTTTGCATCCCACTAATCCAGCTTTGATATGCATTGATCATTTCTCCTCAGGTGCCAACAATTCCATCTTCTCTTTCTTATAACGTTGTCACTAGTGGTTGACCAGACATGTCTCTGATTTCATCACTTCCCTGAATTATTTCCCTTTTTATATTCATTATTTTTGAAAACATCTATTTTCAATGCATTCAACCTTTCATATCTTTAGTCATTTTCCAACTCTGCACATGTTAGGATTGATACAACATTTGAATTAAAAATTCGTAATTTAGTTTTAATACTATATAAACTTGCAGTTCCATATTTTATTTAGACTTTTAAAAGCTGATGTTGCTTTGCCAATTCGTACCCTAATTTTTTTTTAATATTTCCTGTGCAATCAAAATTGCTACCCAAATAGGTGAACTGCTTGTTATTTTTTATCATTTTAGATTCAGTGTGATATCTGCATTACTTGCCATAGGTGTCTTCATTATATTTGTTTTTCATAGCTTATCTGCAGTCCAACTTTGATGCTATAGATGACAAGTTGTCTGTTTTTCTTTGCATATCTTGGTTTTTTTACTTAACAAGGCAATATCATCTGCAAAATCCAAATCTTCTAGTTGACTATTTTCTCCCCAATCGATGCCAGTTTCCCCTGCAACTTTTTTATCACCCAGTCAATGGCCACTCCAAAGAATAGCAGAGATAGAATACAGCCTTGCTTTACTCCGGTTCAACCATAAACCAGTCGCTGTGTCCACCATCAGTGCGAACTGCACACTGTAACCATCATAGAGGCTCTTTATAATGTTTTTATTTTGTCTGGATTCCATAGCATCTCAGAATATTCCAGAGATTCTGTGTGCATCAAAGGCTTTTAAAATCGATGAAATTTAGTATGAGTAGTTGTTGCTTCTCAATATGTTCCTCCAAAATTAGTCGTAGGGTAATTATTTGCTCTAAGCAGCTTCTCCCAGGTCTAAAACCAGCTTGTTCTTCTCAGGTGTCCACTGCTCCTTTGATTCTATTAAGAATGATTTTGCAGAAAGTCTTGGTCATTACTGATAATGGGGGTGACCCCTCTCCAGTTGTTGAAACCTTTGAGATCCCCTTTTTGGGGATCTTAACAATTATTCCCTTTTTCCATTGATCTGGGACAGTTTCTTCATCCCATACTTTATTAAATACTTCTTGCACCTGGCTAATAGTTGTATCATCATCCGCTTTGAGATTTCGCAGTAATGTTGTATCACCGCTGCCTTATTGTTTATCAAGAATTCATTGCCTCTTGACCTCAGCTCACTTATCATTTCTTCATTAATTGTAGAACTGTTTTTTGCCTCTTCGTCAAACTTGAGTAGTACTGGTGGATCAGGTCATTTAATATTTCTTCAAAATGTTCTGCCCATCTTTTCTTCTGCCGGTATCTGATTTGGGAACTTTCCATCTTTGCTCTTGATTGCCTACCTTTAAACAAATGTTCCAGTAAGTTGTTTGTGTTGTATAGCATTTTACTGTTTCCAGTCTTATTTGCCTTTTTCCTTCTTCTTCAGCCAGTCGATTGACATATGCTCTTTTATCTCTTCTAGCTGCTCTTTTCACTTCTTGTCTTTTAGTCTATTTTCCTTCTTTAACTTGGATTTCATCTGTTGCATCCTTAGTTGTTTCATCTTTTTTCTGCTTGAATACTTTCCAGGTGTCATTGTTATCCAGGGTTTTCTGTCTTTGCCTTTAATCCGCGTACTATTTGCGCCCCTAATAGTGTGTCCTTTATCTTAGTCCATTTGTCTTCAATGTTCTATTCATTTTCACTATGAGTAACTCAACCTATTCTAAGTTCGGGGCTGATTCTCTTTACCTCACTATTTTGTGTCTTTGACTGTCTATTCGCAGTTGTTCTTTTTTTAGTATGGTGAATTTTAAATTTCAGTTTCAATTTACCTATGCATAATATGATCATTTCACATCTGCCCCTCTGTATGCACGGACATCCAGCAATGATGTTCTAAATTGTGTATTATGCACATATGGTCAATCTGATTCCTGGTCACTCCATCTAGTGAGTCCAAGTAGTTTATGAATTTCCTTATGTGCAAAGATGGTACCTCCAATTACTAAGTTTGACAGCATACTCCGCCAGTCTTTCTCCATTATCATTCATTGTGTTTATTCCTTTTTTTCCCTATAGCCTTCTACCCCTACATTATCATTTCCCAAACCCTTGGGCATAAAGTCCCCATTACTACTAACAGGTCATGTTTTTGGGTCTTGTTAATTTGATTTTGTAGTTGCTCATAAAATGTGTTTTCTTATCATTGTCAGCCAAATTTGTTGGTCATAACACTGCAGTATTGTCATATTGACATCCCCTGGTACTGAAGCGGCTCTAATTATCCACTGAGATGGGTTCCATTCTAACATGCTCTTTTTACCTGGGTGTCATATTATACCCATCCTAAAAATCTTACCATTTTCTCTTCCTGAATATATGAAAGTTAATCCACTAACTAATCTTCTATCTGTTCCAGGCCATCTCACCTCACTTAACCCCAGTATGTCCAGCTCGTATCTCTTCATTTCCTCTGCAATTTGGGCTGATTTTGTAGCCGTGGCCATCGTTCCTACATTCCAAAATCCAATTTTAGTGTGTTTTGAGCAGAATGTACGAGTCGGGTTACTGACTTCCGAGAGTGGCAGACTTAGAGGATGCTTGCTGATTATCTGCATTCGGATAAAAATGCAGTGTGAGGGTATCCACTGGATTACCACTCCTGAATCATGGGCCAACTGGGCTACGGTTGACCTGAGATCACTTAGTTCTGTGTTCAGATTCACTGCTGAGATAGGACCAAAGCACCATTTTCAATGTATTTGTTTCCATCTTTGAGTCCCATTTGCAGCTGCATTGAAGGCATCTAGCTCTGGGATTCTGTATGACCAGGGAGGAGAGGTACTGGCTGGTTGTATGTCTCTTGGTTGCGTTTAGTGCCAATATTTCTGCGTGAAGCTCTTTGGAGTTTCCCATAAACTACTCCTTTTCAATCTTCTCCTACCGAGCTTGTCTGTTTGGCATTGATGGTTCATGAGTTTTTGCATTTTTTCTCCTCGTTTGAAGAACTTTCATGTTCTGTCTGTCCTCCATTGGTTGAATCCTATGCGTTTCCAGTATTTCTATGGGGGTAGATTTATGGTTTCAGTGATAATCCGGCCTGACTTAACACTGCTTAGCTTTATGAAGTTTGCCATATGTAGTTTATGACCCAGACTGCTGCCAACTTAACGATGTCAAACTCTCCAGAAATCCTTTCGGAATGCTACAACCGCATTCCTGTTGGTGCCTGCTAATTGTTCACGACCCAGTCTCTTCTTTTTCTTTTTTCCTAGATTTATCTGCGTTTTTCACATCCGCCTGCTGTCCATCATGATTCCCATATATGTTGGACATTCCTCATTGAGTAGGTGGTCATTGAACTTGAGTTTGACATTTGTTTCTTCTGGATAGGCTAAGACTGAAAATTTTCATTTATAAAGACCTGGTCTATTTTTCTAGCTTTTAAATTACATCTTCGTCCCTGAGGTGGCTACTGCTATTGATTCTTCTCGTGTCCACAGTGCCAGATCACCAGCGTAGATTGCACCATGCATTCTGTTGGAATGTCTTTCATAATCATTAATAAAAACTAGAATTAGCTTTGGAGACAGGAATCCCTTCTTGGGGAACAACTTGTTCGATGATTGCCTTCCTGCTATGTTTTTCCTGTCCTATACTCGTTAGTGTTGTTCCTTTCTTGAAATCCACCTTCGATCTCCTGTGCAATGTAAGTTACTTGGTCTTTTGTTGATCCATGCTGACTGAATCTACTCTCCTGTAGTAGTATAAATTGTTTTTGCTCCAGTTGCCACATAGTCTTCTATTGAAAAGCCCCCATCACTTTTCCAATACACCTAAAGAGACTAATTGGTCTACAATTGCTTGGATCGAATCTGTCTTTTCCTTGTTTTAGCATGGGCACTGTGATAGCTTCTTTCCATTCACTTGGTATTTCAGCGACTTTCCAGCTCGCATTCAAAACTTTTAGTAGCTTTTTTCTTGACTTTCTTCCCTAGATAGATGAGCATCCATTTGTGATGCCATCCTTTCCTGGTGACTTCTTAAGGTTAAGACCCTGAGTTTCTTCAAATCACCTCTGTCCATGCTGAGACGTTTTGTTTTTTTCAACTCTGTCTTGCGGTTTCTTAACTGCTCCCCCATATTTAGCTGAGGTCCTTGAGCGCAAATGTTGCTGTCATGCCTGCTCGTTTCTAATTTTTCTCTGACCTGACTCATTTCCTTTTCAACATTTTGGACCTTTTCCCTGATCAATAAGATTTGTAGTCTCTTCTGCCCCTCTAGGAATTGATTCTCTTGCTGCACTCAAAATGGATATGTTAAATAGGTATGTCATGTTCCTTATTTTTTGGGTGTGTATTTTGGGGGTAAGGATGTCACTGAGCATCACAAAACGGGCCAGTCAACTTTTCGAGTTCCACTGGGTGATTATTTTTGACTTGGGTGAAATTTTCAATCTTCAAGGAGAGCTTGACAGGTTTGTGGTCACCATCTCCTAGCTGTTCCATGAAAGCTCGATCCAAGTTGTGGGCTATGGGTGGCAAAGATGAGGTCTGTGTGATATATTTTTCTGTCTTCTTGAGTAGAAGGTTGGTGGGTCACTGAGTCCATTCCTGAGCTGCAGGTTGTTATCTATTTCCAGTTCTACCCCTTTTTTTTACATTGTGTCTTGGATCCCACCTTTCTGAGTGACTGTTAAAATCTCCCATTACTAGAGAATTTGTATTGGTCAGTGTGATGGTTTCCAGCATAGGCTCTGTTATTTAAAAAATCTGTTAGAGGGTCACAAAGATCCAATTTCTTAATTCTGCTTCCCATTTGTGCAATTTCATCTGTTTCATGGTGTATTTGTGCTCACACGATGATTCCAATCCCTCCCCCCACTCCTGGCCTTATCTGATAACGGTAACCGGACAAAGAATCTTGTGGCGGTTTGATGTGTTTTCCAGAATACATGCAAGGTCTTTTTTTACTGATAGGCTTTTGTGTAAATGGGCGCCACCCGGATTATGTTGAATCTCCTGAGTCTGGTGGATTTTGATCTGCAAGATTTTCCTGCCGCCATTTGCACGGCATCAACTACATTTGGGACAGTTTTCAAATATGAAATGAACTGGCCCAAAGGCCCAACCACCAGAGCACCATCGGTAGCAGACAAGATATTATTCGCGGAATTTTTTCTAAAAATGGTATTCTAATATGTCAATTATAAATTTTTTTTTATTGTCCGTTTCAATGTTCTTGCAAATAATGTTTTTGATAAATGTTTTCACTTTTATGAAGTGAACGTGTTTGAACATAAGATGCATTTTCATCTTTCTGCCAGGCCGCAACCAACACCGCCTTTAGTAATTTGCACTACTTTTTCAGCGTACCCGCGACGAACACAAGTCAGCCATTGTGTTTTTTCGATCGAATCGATGAAACAGTGTATAAACAATTGCTTCATATGAAATATGTGTCATTCATAGAAAAACCGATTGTTCTTGTAACTGACCATATTCTACAGATCTGGAAAATTTATGATTATATGTTAAGAAGCTATTTTGAACAAAATTTTTTAAATAACTACCATTTTTTTGGGGAACCTTGAAATTTCGTTTACTACCCATAAAATTGTATTTACGTGAAACGACATTATTAACTTTTCTTTACTCATAAATTTTCATTACTAGAAACATTTTTCTCTTTCTAATAGCAACTTTACGCCGCAATCGTCAATAACCTACCAGACTTACCATTTATCTGTGCCTAAGTCGGTTTGCTTTTGACGCCCAAACAACCCCCAAGTTTGCGATCTTCTCGTGAATTCTTTTCGTCATTTTACGTGTGTCAACGATATCCAGCAATGCTAAATACAAATTTTTAATTTTCCTTTTATATTTCAAACATTATTTATGCCTTTCAGTTGACTTTTGTATCGAGTATCAACGGTAATATTAAATATCCCACACTAGATCTAGCTGTCCAAAGTGAACCATCTCAGATAGACGGAAATAATGATTGACCGATCTTTATCGACACTATTCAGATTTACTTGAGAAGTCTCATATTATTGTACTGTGATTTCAGAATTAAAATAACTAGTGAATCATTTCAGTATCCTTTTAATTGTCTTTCTTAATTATAGACATTTCATGTTTAAAAGGTTGTCCATTTAATTGCACTCATTGCTAGCTGCAATGAAGCTTTGTGACAAAATAGTCTAGTAGCAATTTCAAATGTAATATTAAAGATCATCTACATTTTCTTTTATTAAACTTTTTGTGACTTTCAATTTGTTATGGTTGAATAAAATGTGATCATTTATATTTATCAACATATATAAATGATTCCCAAATTATCCAGCATGTTTGTATGTAGATGTGATACATAAGTAAATATATAAAACTCACACTATTCAAAGAGTCACCAGAACAGCACAACATCAATCAATAAATGCCATGCTGCCGCGTAGGCTATCATGTCTCTCCAACTCTCTTTGCTTGGTGCTGTAATCAGTTCTGATATATTTTGTCGAACCATGATGTCAGGCCATCCAACATCTTCTCCTCTGTCTTCCACGACTCTCCTTCCTGAATTTTACCTGAGTCACAAATGTTCTAAACCTCTCTTCGCATTATATGCCCGAAAAACCCTTTGATTGTCGATTCTATTCTTGATAAGGTTTCTTTGTGTGCAGGCCTGATTTAAAACCTCCACGTTTTTTCTTTGCTGTCCATAAATTTCCCTCAACATTCTTCTGAAAACCACATCTCTGTGGCTTCCAATGATCGTATTGATTGTTTGTTCAGTGTCCATGATTCCTGCCATACATAAGAATTGGCAAATAGATTGGAGTACCTGTTTGCAGTGTCATTGGTAGTGAGTTCACGCATAGTGTGTTCTTCATTTTCAAAAAAGCTGCTTCGTTTGGGGCTTATTCTACTCCTAACTTTGTACATCTTCCATCTGGTTTTAAGAATGTTCCTAGATACTTGAATCGATGGACTTGTTTCAATGTTGTGTTATTTATTTTGATATTGCATGTTGGTGTTTCTTGTTTTTTGGAGACAACCATAACCTCTGTTTTCTTTATATTCATGCTTAATACTTTCTTTTCACTTTCTCTCACTAGTATGTCTATCAAGTCTTGCAGATCGTGTTCATTTGTAGCCATGAGAATTGTGTCATCAGCATTTTTAGGTTGTTTATATTTTGTCCACCGACTGCTATTCCTGTCTTTTCTACTATAGATCTCATGATGTTTTCACTATATAAGTTGAATAGGTCTGGTGGAGTACGCACCTTGTCGACTCTAACTGTATCCCGGGATAGATTCCAATCTTACTCTCTAGTCTAATGGCTGCGGTTTGTTGCCAGTACAAATTCTTGATCAGTCTAAGATCTTTACCATCAATATTTATATTTTCTAACATGCTGATTATTTCTCCATGTTTTACTTTATCGAAAGCTTTCGAGTAGTCTATGAAACATAGGTATAAGTCCAACTTCATTTCTATTGATCTTTCCATTTTTGTTCTTATTGTATATATTGCGTTGTTTGTTCCTCTGCTCAACAAAGCCACATTGTTTTTTCCCTAATTTCTGTCTTATTTTTTCGAATTTTCTCATAATAATGCTGAAAAGTGTTTGTGTGACTATGAGGTCGATTGGGGGTTTTCTGATTCTATCGCTCCTGCTTTCTTTGGAGTACATAAAAATGATTGTCGTAAATCTTGGGTACTATCCAGTGTTGTGATGTCATTGAATAATTTTGTTAAAACCCCTATCCCCAAATTTGCCTGTTGCTTCTTTTTTCTTCTGTTGTTATGTTGTCGGGTCCTGGGTTTTTTCTTTTTCGTGTCTTATGGCATTGATAACTTCTGAGGGAAGTATTTGTGGTCCTTCGCTTGTAATTAATGGTATTTCTTGTCTGTTATCACTGTATAAGTCCAATGTATTTCGTCCATCTTTCATTTTTTTGTCTGTTTCATCGGATATCTCCCTGCTGTTTTTAAAAACATCCAGTAGTTGTAAGCTTACGCCTGCCAAAGTTGTCTACGTTGTATATTGATTTGGGGTTTTCTTTGTGTTCTGTTTGATCTGTTTGCTTTTTTCATTTACACAACATATTGCAGATAAATCAAGAAATATATGAATAAAAAAATTAACCTCTGATGCTAGAGTGAATAATTTACCAATATGCTTTTATTATTTTATAAATTGTTTTGGTTGTGTGGAATATATAATGAGCACTAGATCAACAGTTTCAATAAATAATATTCCTTATGATCTCCCATCAACTGGTTTCCCAACCTTGAAAATAACATTAAATATATTTATTACTTTTTTTTAAAAAACTGGAGATAGGGGTTGGGGAAAATTTACCGAAAGTTTAAGCTTGACCATCATTGCAAGACTAATAATGCTGGGGAAATTAGAAAGGATATTATTCAATGAAATTGTTGATCTAGTAGTCAATACATTTTTAAACAATCAAGAAAGTTTTGACAATAATGAAAACACTGTAAAATATTTCCCTTTCTTAACTATATAGAAATTGGGATTTATACAAAGATCTGATTTTGTATATTGTGTTTACTGTACTTTGATTAATCAATTTTACCAAAGCTCCAGGTCCTACACAAAACTTTCAATGACATAAAAGGGCTTGTTCAATGTATGTTCATATAGAAGACATGATGGTATTTATCACTAATTATCACATTTAGTTCAACCACTAACAAATTAAAAGTCACAGAAAAGTTTAATAAAAAGAAAATGTAGATGATCTTGCAATAGTTAATTTGAAATTGACTAGACTATATTTTGTCACAAAGCTTTCACTGCAGTAAGAATTTGAGTGCAATAAATCAAACTTAAACATGAAATGCCATAATTAAGAGCATTAAAGGATGCTGAAATGATTCACTAGTTATTTTAATTCTGAAATCACAGTAAACAATGAGACTTCTCAAAATCTGAATAGTGATACAATAAAGACGTCCAATCATTGCCCACGCTGACAATGGTTCATTTGGACAGCTAGATCTAGTGGGGGATATTTAATATTACCGTTGATACTGGTACAAAATCAACTAGGCATAAATGTTTGAAATAAAAAAAGAAAATTAAAATTTGTATTTAGCTTGCTGGATTCGTTGACACAAGAAAAATGACGAAAGAATTAAAGAGAAGATGCAAACTGCAGGGTTGTTATGGACCTAAAAGCAAACCGCTTAGAAGCAAGATAAATGGTAAGTCTGGTAGGTTATTGACAAAAGTTGCAGACGAAGTTGACATTAGAAGAGAGAAAATGTTTAGTAATGAAATTTTATGAGTAAAGAGAAGAATAAGCCATTGAATAATGTTTATGCAGTGACCTGCGAAATTTTCAAGGTTCCAAAATAATGGTAGTGCCCATGAAAAAATTCTTCCAAATAGTTCTATTTAACATATAATCATAGAATTTTCCAGATCTGAAATATGTTATTACACGTAGAACAATCGGTTTTACTATATGAATAAACATATTTCATATGAAGTAATTTTTACAACGTTTCATTCGATCAATCGAAAAACAAATGCTGACTTTGTGTTAATTTATTACCCACGGACTGCGCTGGAAAGAGTAAATTACTAAAAGAGCGGTATCTCAATGCAAATATGACGCTGCAGGATGTATTTACGCAATGTTCTTCTAATCATAGGTTTCAATTTATGTGAAAACATCTTGTGGCAATTCAGACACATTGGTAATATTTGTTGTGTGTGATTGAATAAAACCTATTTCAAATACTTCATCATATTTCGGGATTTTTTTCTTTGATTCGAATAACCTGGTACAATATATAGATTCTGTCTATTGCACCATTAATCATTTGTGGGGCAGGACTCACATGACTTTGAATTTTCAGTTTAGGGGGCTAGTTGGCCCTAAAAGCCCCCCAAATTACTTTCAACCCAGCCCTTCCAACTTCTCAGCGCCCCCTGGTGGGCGGTACCGACCCGCTGGAACCATGGTTAAACCAGCTTAGATTTTGGGATATTTTCTTCCATTTTCCTATCAGTATTCCCAAATAATTTTTAATAAGATTTTTCTTGCGGGTTTAATTGAATCTTACATAACTTAAAATATATAGAACAGTGCTAGGGATGTTTTTATCGTAATGAGTGCTGAATATGACTCATAACATCATATATGCTAGAGACATTCCAAAATAAATGTTTAAAAGAATCCCAAATACTTTAGCAAATACAATAAAAATGAATAGTCTTTAAAACAAACAAACTGTGAAATCATTAAGACCATCAGTAAAAGACGAAGATAGGGGTGGATTGTCATGGATGATGTATGCCAGTAGGGACATTAGTGGGAAGCTGTCTAATGGACAGTGAATGGGAAATGAAGACCTGGGCATCCAAAGAAAACATGGAGAACTGTGGAAAGAGAGTTGACAGATTGTGGCCTGACATGAGAAACAATTGGTAGAAAAGCAGCAGAATGATAACACTAAATTTTTTTAGAAACCTTTTTGTGTCAAACAGGAAAAGAGAAAAAAGATAGAATGATCACAAGTCCCTTAGGTGGATATTGTCCCAAATGTCCCAAGTTTGTTACTGCAAAGTGTTTCATGTACCTTTTTTAATGTATCGCTCACAAACTTTTTTAACTTTTTTATTCATTTTGCTGTTTATAATGAAATTGATCTATATATTTGCATACTGAAGACATTAAAAACGACTCATTATGATAAATACTGTTGCTAGAGGTAGCAAAAGTGTGGAAATATTTTCCCCTGTTTGTCATGAGGTAGAGAAAATGGCTGCTGGAATGGAAAGTGAATTCAAACCCAGGGGTTTGTGTACAACAAAGAAAAAATGAAAGTTATCGAACCAAATTTCCCCGCTAGGACCTTTAAAATGTGTAGCCTTGGCAGATACCGGTATAAAGACTGTTGAGACAAAACACCCCGCATGTGCCCAAAGCCACGACTATCGGGAAAAAGACCGAACGAACCATTGGTGGGTTTTCTACGGGGAAAGAGCTCGAGGGTCATGCCAGGATGAATTGCCCCCAGCACTATTGCAGCGCCTCAATGAAGCGACGGAGCATGGCAGTGCCCGGATAGACGCCCGGGGTGGCCAACCACGAGTTACTACCCCTGCGCAAGATCGCCATATTGTGCTCAGTCACTTAAGGAATTGTTCTTTTCCCGCAATCGAACAGCAACAGCAATAGTGGTGACATGGGCAAGTCTCTCAATGACAGTCAAAGACGACCAGGAGATACAGGGCCCTTTCTGCAAGACGACCTTATGTTGGGCCAAACTTGACTCACAGAATCCAGCAGTCCTGCAATGGGCAGAACATGTCAGATGGACTAGACTGCAGTGGAATGCTGTCCTATTCGCAGACGAGAGCAGATTCAACCTATTCTTTGCTGATGGATGTGTCGATTTGGCGTGTGTGGAGAGGCTTTGAGAGCGTGATTTGCAGATGCTCTTACATTGAATGGACTTGATTTCCCATAATTCCTTCACAGACTGCATTCCATGGGGCGCGCAAGTTTTTGAAGACACAGTGGGCAACCAGATACTGAAGATAGTGTGAATGAAATTTTTTTAGTTGTATTTTGGTGTTCTCTTTCCTGACAAAATGCAATTAAATTTTATAATAACAAATGTACAAATTAATTACCACC
Organism: Arion vulgaris; assembly: GCA_020796225.1. Taxonomy (NCBI): domain Eukaryota; kingdom Metazoa; phylum Mollusca; class Gastropoda; order Stylommatophora; family Arionidae; genus Arion; species Arion vulgaris. Next base: position 33,769 of record JADZMA010000070.1, read on the forward strand.
ATGCATTGAAAGGAAAATGAATAAGGATTCCAAATATGTAAGTTGTAAACATTATATTTACATTTCACACTTTGTTCCTGGATTATACAGTTGGTGCGTTATTAATGTGCTTCAGTATAGTTTATCATAATCGGACACATTTCTGAATAATCGCATACTGTATTCCTTGGTCATCTAACCAGTTTATTATATCTTGATATTATTAATCCTGTTTTTATGGCATAATGACATAATAAGTTACACAAAGCTTACATAAATGCTTCTTTTCCAATACCATGGATTTGGGAAAATAGAAAACCCCTAAGTTGAAAGTATATAGACAAATATAAGTCAAATTATGTGTATGTAAATGAAGTATGCTACATAAGAGTACTTAGAATATCATGGACAGGGAAAAGAACAAACATTTTGTTCTGCAACAGCTAGATATTAAAGAGAGTTGGCTTTTTAACTCATTAGGCCAGTCGGGCGCCCCCCAACGTAGAAAACAGTTCTCTATTTGCAAACACGCTGCCAACGCCTAATTTGGTCCATGTATGTTTTTTTTCACTTTTCAGCTACATACGTCCCACACGTTTTTGTTTACAGACTTCAAAGGGCAGATCACTCCCATTTCATTCATATACTATACGGCATGGAAGAATTTATTTTAGATTATTTCAAAATAGTTTTATTCGAAATATATTTTTCCTGTTGTGAAAAAAAAATGAACTTCATGTGAAAGTTTAGTTACAAGATGTTGTTTCGTCCTCCACGCGTTTAAAATGCTGAACAAGCCATGGTATTGTTCCAAAGTTCATTAAATATACACAGTGTTTCATGTTTATGATTTCACCGACAATGATGGCATTTTTATTTGATTTTTTCAATAACATGAAATACAACAATAATTTACTAAATAAATACTAATTTACATATATAACTATTTATTATCAGATTGTTCAGAATTTAATTTGCATATGTTGTCAACAGTATAAATCTACTACATAGAATTAAAGTTATAGGTATATTTCCAAGATCACCCATTTTGAAAATTTTCTAGAAATGTGTTCTGGCAGAGCGTGAACACCCCAAAATTTTCAGGATAAAGAGTTAAAGAGCGTAAACAAGGAAAATTAATATTTGACACATCAAATGACATGAGTGCCTAGAGAAAACAATTTTGGAGGGAAAGGTCCTGGGAAAAAGAATGGGGAGGAAGACCTAAAGGACATAGGGGCAAGATGTCATCTCCTTTTTCTTCTTTCCACCACTTACTTTTATAGAAGTGTTGGGGAGGGAGGAGGGGGCCAGTGATCTTGTGTGTGCTTGTTTTAAGACACTTTTAAGGCTGATATTATTTTTGTAACTTTTCTTGATGCGCCGCTTCATCTTTTTCGTGGTCTTCCTCTTGCTTTGTACTCATTATACTTTTTCTGTGTGGCTTCCCGGTAGGCGATACCAGGCATTTTGCAGATGTCCAAACCATTTAATCTGTTCTTCTTTTAAATGTCCATGCTTCCAACCTTTTATTGCCACAGGAATATGTGCTCTTAGTATTCTGACTTTATTTTCCTTTAGCCACGTTTCTATTGACGATGGTTTCCATGCGAGTCCGTAATCTTATCTATGCCATATCTGAAGCGGTGTAACAAGGCTTATATCGGCGAGACAGGCAAGAGGCTCAGTGACCGATTCACCCAACACTTGCGCGACATCGCCAATGCTCTGTGACTCTTAGCAACTCATTTCAATGATACTGGGCATTTAGGAGCTCACGATGTCCAGGTCACAGCCATCCGATCATGTTCCCGGATGATCGCAGTCGATTTGCTCTGGAGAATCGGTGATTTTTGTATGGTACCTGGACCACGTGGCTCAACGATACATTCCTATGCTTCTTAGTGTTTCTTTCCTGTGCCTTGTAATCTATAAGGGCTATGTTGCATGCATTCAAGTATATTTACTAGATTTTTTATTGTTTTCTTCCGTTCTATTTTAGTTTTTATGTGTTTTTTGTGTTAATTTATTTCGTTATTCGTTTTTATTCCCAGATTTTCATTAGAAACGTTTTTATTTGGTCGTCCATTTGTTTTTTTTAAATTTGTCACTCCTGTTGTTCGCTTGTTGATAAAGGTTATTGGTAAACATTGCTGTATTTTGTCATTGTCTTTGTAATTTGTAAAACTACAGTACTTTGTGATTACGTGGTTGTCACATAAAAGATACCGCTTTAACGACTAAAGAAATCTCATAAGAACGATTTTCGGCCAACACTATGTTCCAGTGTTAAACATGGCCAATAACGCAGCCAAATGAGCAAAAAACATGACAGAGATGAGGTGTCTTAGAAGAGCTGCAGGTGTGACAATAGAAGACAAAATTAGAAATGAAGAAATCAGAAGTAGACTGGATGTGAAACCAGTCATGACCCCAAAATAACAACATATTAAATGGTTTGACACTGAAAGAATGTCCCGATATTGCCTTTTCACAGAGAGCACACAGAAAAGTATAAAAGTACAAAGCAAGAGGAAGACTGCAAAAGATGGAGGACAGAATCAAGAACAGCCTTAGAAATGAATATCAGTTTTCAAAGTGCCCTAAAACAAGCACACAACATCACCCGCTTTCCCGCCCCCTCCCTCTCCACAACACTTCTATAAAGAAATAATGGTGAAGAGAAGAAGAAACATTACTCATCACAACAATATAAGGCAATTTGCATTCTCTTACCTCATAGAACATTAAAATCTTCTATTACAAACAAAGATTATCACAAGAGAATTTTGACTAACCTGATGTTTTGTTTTCATCATAATCATCTTTAACTTTAACTTCAATTTTCGGGTTTTGTTTCTGCATTCCCTGTTCTTATAATAATATGAACAACAAAAGTTTTGTTGTTAATTTCAGTATTTGTTATGTACAAGAACTATAATAGAATATCTAGTTTATTCTAGGTAAAGTTGTGGGATCTCTGTGGCATTAAGGTATATGGTGCTTGTCATATCCTCCAAACATACGCAGGGTTCTTATCCTATGTGGAGCCATCAGGATATTTTCCAGTGATAAAAGATCTTGAGGTAGGTGAGATAGAATTTCTAGTACCATCAGACAGATGACAAATGAGATTATATGTTCAAGTGAGATGTCAAAGAACCTTGAAATTAAAAAGATATGGGTAGGTTGAAAGGCACTGCAAGGCCAAAATAATTTACAATTTTTTTTATTTATCAGAATCTAAAAATTTCATTGGGATCTCATGGGGTTACAGAAGTTTGTGCACTGCCTCTGAGATCTGCCTGTGTAAGAAAGAAAATCAAAGTACACATAGTGATTCTTCTTCCTCGATCATTCTAGGCTAGTTTTTATCATTCTATTTTGATATATAAACAGCCAAACATCAGAACGTAATGTACGTGCACCAACCTTCAAGCACCTATTTGAGCAGTTGCTTATCCCCCGGTGGGGTGTTCGATTTTAGCAGATATTGTGTGCGGTTCGTCCCCCGCTAGCCTTTGACTGTCCCCAGCCGTAACCCAGGGCAGTGGGTTGCCATTTTTTCAAGGCAGCTACCCTAGACGGCCTGTCCTTCCCGGCTTTGGGAAAGCCATCTGCCCAGCAAAACCGGTCATTTTAATGAACACCTTGGTTTGTCGCAGTTCAGGTTTGTTTGCAGTTTGCTCCGCTAGCTTTGATTGTCCCCAATCAAAAAACAAGGCAGCAGAAATTCCTCGAGCGAAAACGCACTGGTTTACCTCTGCTGGCTTTCCCTTTGTTCTGTGGATTTGGGTGGGACGCACCCTGTTTGCCCCCCTTTACTGGTTTTGCCTCTGCTGGGCTTTCCAGTTGTTCTCTCATGGGTGGGAAACACCTCTGCTGCCATGCTTGTCGCTGCAGTGCTTCTTGCTTTCAGCTTGCCGTGCCGGGTGTCCTCTTGGGGCCCCCTGGTTTGCCCCAGTGCGGGTTGCTCTGCCCTGGTGCCTACCTCACCATTTCCGTCAATTCCAGTGATTTCGGGGGAAAAACCGAGTTTCCACCATGATGCCCACGGCAACTCAATCCCAGCGTACTCACGGCTCTGGGAGTGCCTCAGAGGGAGCATTTGGGCCCGAATTTTACAACACCCGGGGCAACGTCTCTTGATGGCTTTGGGGCGTGCCCCATGTCGTGATGGGGGGCCAGTGCTTTGACATATGTGACCCAGCTTGCGGATCAACTCACACTCAGCATACCATCGGCTCTAAGTGGTGGCTAAAGAGAGTATGCTTGGGCTCCGATTTCGCAACACACGGTCAACGCCCTTCAATGGTTTTGATTCTAACTTTGACCCATGTCGACAACGCCAGCCCAACTTCATCACCCGGCATTCTCATATCTCAAGAGAATGCGTCAGAGAGAGAATGCGTAGGCTGAGTTCGGTCCCGCGTTCCGCATGTGTTGTTCTAGCTTTCCCGTTGTCCGAGATGCGATATTAATAGTCACTCTGGGAGTTCGCCGTATGTTTCAAGGGATCCCATCAAGCATGACTACCTTTGCATCTCTACTTGTCCCAGAGTAGCCCCAAGGCACCTGCCCTCTTTGGGCCCGACCGGGAAACCCCCGTCTGTTACCAGGTCACCATGGAGGTGAGAGCAGGGATTGAGCCATCTCTCTAATCCTGGCACCGCTTCTTTTCGCCTTTGACCCCACATAGTGATTTAATCAATCAATGCAGCTAAAGTTATGGATGTATATATAATGTAGAGCTGTTGGGAAAGTTGGTCTTGTGAAGATCATTATAAAGGATATTCAAAAGTTTTTTGGGCTCATCTCTGATTCCTTTTAACATGTAAACCTGTTTAATTCAGTTGTTTTTCAATCATGTGATAAACATCAATTGATATGATATCAAATTACAGGCAGAGGACAGTTTTTTAATTTTGGGAGATCAACACGCCTGTCTATTGGTTATTGGTCAACGACATCATTCACCCGGCAGACCCATAGGGGCTCAGTCTCCCCAAAGATATCGAAGAGTATGCATACTTGATGGTTTCCTGTGGGTCGCTGATTAAACACACCTTCACTCGCCTCTCAGGCTCCAGTTACTTGAACAACGGGTAACTCCAACTGCTTAAATGCGGGTGATTCAACATCGATTTTATGTCCTCATCCAACAGAGAGTCAAGAGACCAAAGAATATCCTATCCATCTTCGACTCTCGACAATCGATGCTGTTGATGCAAGCCGTCCGCCTCTCATTACCCTAAACACCCGCATGCCCAGGAATATATCCCCCGTGCCCCTGGAGGTTAGGGAAAATCTAAGACGACATCCACTCATACCGAAACCTGCCCTTCTGAAGCATCGACTGAGAGTCAGATACAACAACTGCCCCAGAAATGAAGTCCCAGAAATCCAATGGAGGGCAGCGAACGGCCTCAACCCCATCCTCATACTAAGTAGTTGTCCTGTATGCCCCACCGCCTGCAACAACCCTACCATGATAGCTAAAAACCCAGCGATTTCTCACCACGTTGAACTCCCATTTGGTATACAAAATATCATCCTTGATTATCTTCTATCAGCTGTAACTGCGAGATCAGCCTTCATGTTGCCCAATCCTACATTTCTTCCAAGAGAATGATAACGTTTGAGATAGTTCATCATGCACCCTCTGTTGGGATCCATTCTTTCCCTTTGGTAAGGTGCAACCGAATCACTGGCAATTGTTCTTCAGCCGGGCCCTCCCCGACATGCCACGTTTACTCGGCCTTAACATCATTAGGGGTTCTTGTGTAGTGGGTGTCTTTATCCGAAAACCCCCATATAAGACTGGTTGGGTGACTGCATGACGGGAGCTAGAGACGAAGGCCAAGCATATATCTCATATTCACAATGGGGTATCTCTAGTGGCCAGAACTATACGGATACCTTCATTCTAACGTCGAGTCGCTCACATTGTGATCTTGATATCGAAGAATTCATAGTCCGTAATTCCACTGACATAACCAGTCGACGCAAATGGCAAGTAGTCTCTGCTCGAGTGTCGGCCACCATAACTTTAAGAGCACCACGCCCTTACAAAGTTGTATCGTCTGTTCAATATGGTGTTGAAAGATAGACTACGATCAAAGGTTATTCCAAGATAGCGCAGCCTGTCTCTGCGCCGAGGTATGTTCATCAAAGTTTACAAGGGTAGGTCAGCCTTGACGTGTGATTATTCAACGGACCAACATACACGATTTTCAGGATTGACCGAGGTGAGACTTCACACCAACCCGAGATGGACGCAATGTTTTCAATGTTTGCAACATCTCGTATCGACCAGGGCCTATATATTAAGATATCATCTAAATGTCTAATACCCAACCGGCTCTGAATTTAGCTACATTTGCTGTGGAAATATAAACAACACGGGGGATAGAGGGGAACCCTAATCCTGGGCATATAGCAGGATCCGGATGTCCATGTTCAACTGAGTGCAACGGTTCCTCCATTAAAGAAGCAGTCACCAGCCAAGGATTAACTTTACATTTAATCAAAAAGCGCACCATTATTGAAAAATTCACCTTGTTATAAGCATCCTCCAAGTCGATAGCCACAGCAACAGTCTCTTGGGATTGGAAGCCTTCATAAACATCATATGCAAAGTGCCAGCATTGTCCCATGTCCCTTTCATTGCCGTAGCTACCAAAGTGTCAGGAGGATGTGGTCATTTCCAAGGACACATTATCTTCTGCCACTATCTTCTCTATAATGTGCCATATACATTTTGAAGGTGAGTATGCGGTAGCTGAGCAGTTTAGGATCCTTCCATGTTTTTGGAGGTTGGAATAACTATGAAGCTAACTTTGGGGACACAGCATTCTGACACTTTTATTAAAATCCATCACAACTGCATTAATAACAGTCTCGCCAGCTGTTTGATGTGATGATATTGACACCATCGGCCCTGGAGCGTGCTGTGGCTTGCCTTGAGTGCATTAACAACATCCTCCTTTGTTATTAAGTCAATGTAAGGTTCTCCAGAGCTAGTAATATCAAAGAAACACTTATGATATTATGGCGGCGTTTATCACCTTTTTTTGTCTGTTCCCCTAAACGATGAAGGAACCCCTGCCCTTTTTTGCATCTGTTGTCAGACGGATCCTGACGAGTCAGAGTAGGAAAAAAACTGGCTGGGATTCCCCCTGTTCATTTTGGATGAAACTGCCAGAATTGATATAGAGATTGTCGCCACAGACTTTCTTGAAAGTACCCATAACCCATCTTTGCCTCACTAGCCAAAATTTTAAATCCCCAGTGGCTTTTGGGAATAGAGACGTTTAGCCACATCACACATTTTTAGCGCTCTTTGTGGTTTCTGCATGACTTTGTAGCAGCCTTTTTTCCAGCCATGCTTTTAACATTTTCATTCCACCGGGGGTTGCAGGAAAGGAGTCCTAGCAGTCTTTCTGGCAGTCTGTCGCAGTATACGTAAGGGCTGGGTCAGAGTGGCATGGCGTGTATGAAAGACAGATTTGGGTCTTGTGTCGAAATTATTGGCCTTATTAAGGAACAACGAGGGGAGATGATCACTATCTTGAGCCCCAAGAACATTCCATCGAGCAAAAGTAGCATCAGTTGTGGGGGATAAGGGGATCAAAGACACCATCAGTGTCCTCAGGTCTAAGCTAACCCAGTTGGTCTTCCTTTTCCAGGATGTCTCCTCCAGCATTTATTGTGTCCATAACACTTAAATTTTCTCTTCTTATTTGTACATTCTAGCAATCAATTTTCAATTTTGAGTTCCTTCTGGGGAGATTTATTTTATGAATTTACACCATATATTAATATATACGGGAATCGAGAGATATAATGTAACCCATTCCATATCAACCATAGCATCCAGTAAATACTCTTTGGTTAATTCAACAATACATAATTTGTCTAATACATTCCCACTTTCGTCACTGAATGAAATTATTCTAGTTTTCCAAAAATATACAAGTGACACAGGTACTGTAAAGCCTCTAAACAACACACCAAACAGAAAACAAATTCAGAAAAGATCATCCAAAGTTCAACAGTTCCATCCCAAATGACAACTTCACCTCACTACTAGATGATTAGGTTGAGGTTCTTAGTCAACTGAAAATTAATTTAAAAAGGTTGCCAAGCATCTATCACACTTTGATCCGCAACCAAGACTATAGATTTTGTTCATCCATAGATAATTTCTTCTTGTACATTTCTGGCCCAACATAAGCTGATTGGTGCAATGATAGAATAACCAAAACAGTTATGGGTTTTGAAAAAAATAACCAAATTGATTCTCTTTTCCCATTACATACTTTCATTATCCACTTTACTTTTCACAAATTATATGATAATTTTGAACAATGGTTAAACATTAATAACAAAAAAAGTAAAAAATATTCTATATTACTTTCCCAAATCATTTACTACTAACATCTAGTACAGAACAACAACCACAAAAAGAATGAATAAATGTTAACCTACTCTTGAATTTGTTGCCATACATCTTCAATGTGGTCATCCCAAAGGCCCCTTTATAGACTCAACATCTGATTTCATTTGCCTTTTACAAATATAAAATACAAAAAACAATGTGGGTTTATTTATTAATCTATGTACAATTATAATGAAACAAAACAGCTACTGTAGCTCAACTCTCTAACATGTGACACCCTGGCCTAGGGCAACAAAATACACACCATTCTTCTCATTCTTAGCCCTCTGTATTGGTTCCAATTATGATTCATTTCTTTTTAGTTCTTGTTTAACTGTTCTCTTCCAGGTCATTTTGGATTTCTTTCGTTGCTGACACTCTAGTGTTCTATCCATCTCTTTGGGTGATGGCGCCCATTTCTCTTATTAACACTGTGCAAGCAGTTCTTGTTAGAGATATTATTTGGGCAGAAATGCACAAGCTCTTTTTAAAATAAATTGTATGGAAGGAGGAGAGTTTAGACATATCTTGTTCTATCATTCTCCAGCATTCTGATCCATATAGTAAAGTTGATAGCACACAGCTGTATTAATCTTGGTTCTGATGCTGTATTGGGCTGATTTCCAGACTGTCTGAAGGGTCAACAACAGCAAAGTGAAGTTTAACTGATTTTATATACATAACGTTTTTCAAATTTACTCGCAGTTTCGTATACACACAACTTTCAGATTTCTGCAAATATTATCTGCTTTGAACTAGATAAAAATATAAGACAGGGCTGAAAGATTTATCAATAGAGATGTGTACACGTCACTAACGTCTATGAACATTTTATAAACATCATGAAAATGCTACAGCAAATTCACATGTAGTGTTGATACTTTTAGCTGAAGTTTTAGTCAATACAGGCGTGAAAAGATGTGTAACGTCCCAAATCTTCTATATATAATGGGTTATTGAGGTGTTATTTACCCAGTATGTACTATGTGTAAATTTCTACACCCACTGCCTTGTGGAGTGGGGTTCGGGAGAGCTAAAGGCTAGGGGAGTAAACCCTGATCAAACCCACTGCCTTGAGGGTCAGCAGTAATGCAGAGGGCTAGAGTAGTAAACCTGATCAAACATCCGGAGGGAGGAACCCAAGGCAGTTGATGGTTAAGGGGTATTCCTTTCCCTCTTCTTCAAACCCCCTCGATTCCAAAAGTATAGACCATAGGTTCCAACCTTTTTGAATGAGCCTTTTCAGTGAATAATTCGCTTGGTGACATTTTTGTCATCAATAATTTTAAACTCGAATTCCCCTATTGACAATCTGTTTCGTTTCTTTGTAAATAGTCTGGTGACCATGATAAATCCTCTTTCAGCTAAAAATGGTGATAGGGAAAACACAAACAACTTACTCCAGCCCATTAGGTGATATAATATTGAATTCTTTGTAGACGCAGTTCTTCATATCCATTATTCTTTTCCATTTCATCTTTCATTTTTGACAATTCCAAACAACTCTTCCTCCAGAAATAATTATGTTATTTGTACATTTTCTGTTTATTTTCCTCAGCTGCCTACTAGACTGGGATTTCGGATTTCTAATAAAGGCATCTATCAGCCACGCTTACAGTTTCTGGATGGTGAAGTGGGCCACCTCTTTTTCTAGGTCTGCATACTAGGGCAGTTCTGTAGGACGGGTCTGTCGCCCTAGTCACAAACCACAGGCATAGGTCGCTTTTTGCCTATTTTGAATCTAGTTATGTTCTCATTCTGTTGTGACCGTCCGAGGCAACATGATAATATGGTTCTTCTGGGGAGTTCTGAAAATCCATCATGCTTGTTGTATTTTTTTGTTATTTTCTCCACTTTGTTGTGTAGTTCCTCTCCATGGTTTTTGCTTTCTTCCCAGCTGGCCAGGTTGTCATCTTGAGGCATCCCCGCTCCTTTTTTAGTCAGTCTGTCAGCATCTTCATTCCTTGAGCTTGCAGTGTGAGGGTATCCATTGGATTACTTCAAAATTTGGAATCATGGGCCAACTGGGGTGCGGTTGACCTGAGGTCACTAAGTTCTGCATTTCTTTTAGATTTCACTGCTGAGATAGCAGACTAAAGCACAATTTTCCATGTGTTTGTTTCATATGTTGTAGTGCCATTTTGAGTTGCTAAGGGCATCCAGCTCTGAGAGCCTGTATGACCAGGAAGGAGAGGTACTGGCTGGTTGTATGTGTCTTGGGTTTAGCCAGTCCCAAAATTGGTCTGGGGGAAGCTCGTGGGGTTTGCCATGAAACTACTCCTTTTCAATCTGCCACTACCGTATGTTTATTTGGGGTGCATTGGATGTTAATTAGTCTCTTGCATTTTTCTCCTCGAAGTACTTCATTGGTCTGTCTTCCAATGGTGAAGTCCATGCCGTTCCCGTATTTCTATGAGGGTAGACTTATGGTTTCAGTGGGTGATCCGTGCTGACTTAACACTCGGCTTAGTTTTATGAAGTTTGTCTTGAGATTATGACCAGACTGTGACGTACTTAATGTACTGGTCAAACTTTCAGAGTAAAACCTTTCGGTTTTACAGAGTAAAAATGCTACAACCCACACCCCATTTGGTGCCCCAATTTGTTCACGATCCACAGTCTCTTCTTTTCTATTTCCCTAGATTTATCTGTGTTTTCCACATCCGCCTGCTGTCCATCATGATTCCCATATATTTTGGACATTCGTCTATTGATAGTAGGTGGTCATTGAACTTGAGCATTTGTTTCTTCTTGGATAGGTTGAAGACTGAAGAACTTTCATTTATAAAGGGCAGTCAAGACCTGGTCTATTATTCTAGCTTTTAAATTACATCTTGCATCCTTGAGGTGGCTACTGCTATTGATTCTTCCTCGTTCCACAGTGCCAGATCAGCGTAGATTGCACCATGCACTCTTTTGGGAATGTCTTCCATAATCATTTATAAAAACTAGAAGTAAGCGTGGAGACAGGACTCCTCCTTGGGAACAACTTGTTCGATGATTGCTTCTGTTATGTTTTATTTGGTCCTATACTTCGGCTGTTCTATTTACCAGATAGTGACATATCCAGATATCAAAATCTGGCCAACAATGAGCGGAATGCGGAGGACCATTCAGAGTCAGAACGGTTTGATTCTGAACACGACTTTGCTGACGCATTCCCGCCATGTTTGGTCGGGTATTTTCGGTTTCGTTTGCCGAGCACTGAGTTAGTGCTTGAGCAACGCGTGAGCTGTGACTGTTAAATGTAATGCTTTTATTGTGTCAGGTAAACCGTGCGTTTGTTGTGTTATTCAGAAAATGGCGGACAGCAGTTGACGAACAAGCTCAATCTGCCGTATGCAGTTATATTGCAAGTGCAGAAAGCTGGATTTTGCCGTGATTGATGTCCCTTCGACAAGAATTGCTATTCAAGTGATGAACAGTTTTGTGTTGCTACATTCGCTACGGCCATATGCATATTATGCGGTGCAGGTTGCTTTTTTGTGGCGGTACGCGGCTGTTTCATTCTGGAAATAGTTCACAGGAAACTTTTCACAGGTGTTAGCATTTCGTGTGATATTCATTGGCACAGGAATGGAGCAATTATGGGGTGACCGTTGCAGTGAAGTTGGAACCGTACTTATGAACTATGAACTATATCCAGGAAACTAAGAAGCTATTTTTAGCTCAGCCTTCAGAAAGTATGTAGCAGTGAAAGGGTTAAAAAGTGACATACCGTCTCAAAATTTTCTGAGCACCATTATGAATGGTTGTTACATCAGGAAAAATATTTTATGAAATTAGTCGATGATCATGGAGCGCCATCTTGATTTTGTGTGGCTATTTATAGAAATTATAGAATATGTTTTAAAGCAAGCCACTTTTCCTAGTTTTTAGTGAGTTTGTTCAGTTTCAGGGCAAAAAAATGTTAGGATATTGTTGTCAAAGAATAAAACATGCTAATTTTGATACTGGTTTAACGATTGACAACATATTTCAACATAAAAAACAAACACAAGTTTGAATAAAATGCAAAATATTTTTATTTTCTTTTGAGTGTATTGTGTTTTTGCGGCATCTCACAATGAGTGTTTGTGAATGTTAAATGAATAAACTACCTCTAGTTACAGTCTTATATGCTTCCTTAATGAACTGGGGTTTATATTGTAGCTGTGTGCCTCTGCAGGAAGTCTTTGCGGGAAAGTTGATAATCCTCAACTGTGTGGTATAACTAGAAGCAAGATGTCAAGCATAGAGGTACATTTAAATTTGGGCAGCATATGCAAGTCAGGCTTCTTTTCCCTGCAGTTGTACACAATTTACAGTCTAGTTTGTACCATGGGTTTACATATTTTTCAATGAAATGGCACTCACTAAATCATGATCTTGTAGTCATGTAGGCATCACATTTCATTGAAGAATAGAAGGTTCAAGAAAAACAATACTGACATCCTGCCTAAACTTTGCTGAGATAGTTGTTGTGGAGTGTGCAGGTTTGTTGCTTATGTGCCAATTGAACTGAGCAGTTTCAACTATGAAATGATATAATAGCAAATACCACTTATATGATCTGTGTGGGTAGGGTAGCTTGCACCCAGTTGGTCGGTATTCAACACCCCCACACTTTTGTTGTATTTTACTGCAAGTACTGGCTTGAATTTTCAGACTGTCTTGTCCATAACACCATTGGAATGAACAGCAGATATGAGGTTAACTCTTTTAGTGTCGTGCCAGGTAACTGCCAGCATGAATTTATCTTGTCGCACTAAACACAGGTCGATCTGCCATGTTAATTTGAGAGTTGCTTTTTCTTCAGGAAAATTATTCCTGTTTTCAGATACTGTTCCATATGCACCGATCTGCATTCCTTTCAGCTCTTGAAATAAAGCTGGGATGGAATACAAAACTGTTACAGTAAAGTATATATATCCTTTGTTTTTGTATCCATAAAGAAAATCTTTCACAACCTTGGACGCAACACAACCTTAGACGATACCTAACACAACCTAATTATTACACCAGTAGTCTGAGACTGCTGGTTTACAACACATTCCCATACTAATCTGAAGGCATCCTATGAATCCATAAATTTCAAATGTACCAGTCTGATCACAAGTAAGATTTTTGTACATGACACTTCATGTGTACTGATATATGTGATTTTAAGTACCTATTCACTTCATCTGTGATCAGATCTATGGCAGTATCAGGAAAATAAGCTTGAAAGAAATCAATGGGCATATGATATACCCAGTTAGTAATTACAGTTGCGTCTGACGTGACACGTCATCACACGTTGTTATTCGTAAAGAAGAATAATGTCAAGTTCAAATAGTTCGTTTTGAGAACTATTACTCCATCTCCAAAGATTATTTACATGTGCAGTTCTGTTCTGGTCTCTGTACCACGACAATTCTTGCTTCAGATGTACCAACATCAACCCTATTGTGTAATCCAACATGTTTGTCACTACTATCATGTGCGGTATTATTCACCGTTACATCTCTGCTTAAGCTTGTGTATCACTATCGCACAATATTTGCTGGCAGAGTCAGAATAATCTATGTTATAAGTCTAGTTTATGTTATCAGACATGATCAAAATGCTGGAAATGTACTTGTAACAAAAATTTAAAAATTTTCACGAAAACATTGCTTCTAATGGCTCTAATTTTCGATATCGCGGGCGCAGCTATTTTGGAATAATAAAATAACCGGATAACGCGTGGTCACTAAAGTTATCGATACTGCCGTCTATTTTCATTCAACATGTTCAAAATTTCAGATCGCAAAGTTGGTCTCTAAGACTTTTAGCCGAAAATTGACGACGAAATTGGACAGTAAAGTGTTAAGGGACTTTACAAATAGATTTAGACTAAATTCCTCGTGAAGAACGGGTAAACTTTAAGTATATATATATATATATATATATATATATATATATATATATATATATATATATATATATATATATATATATATATATATATATATATATATATATATATATATATATATATATATATATATATATATATATATATAATATATATATATATTATATACATATATAATATATATATATCATATATATATATCAAAATGTTTCAGTTTGTAAAATGTCATCCAAAATATTTTACTTTATAAATTATTTGTTTTTGGTAGTTTGCTAAAGATTTATTGAAACAAGTCGTAGTTCAGAGAGAAATAAGTAACAAGACTAGATATCCATGAAGTCTGTCGCTTCTGTGTGTTTTTGTCAGCATGTTTTATCAAAAGTCCTTTGATCAATGACATAGAGCTTGTAGAAGACACAAGAGAAATTATAAGAGAACATGCAACCAAAAGTAAGAACAATACATGATAACCACTGAAGTAAGATAGGGGGATATTTTATCATCATAACTATTCATGCACAATGACACCATCAAGGCATGTAAATAAAAGATATGAAAGTACTGTATGGTACTGAGAAGACAGAATTGTTTCAACTAGGCATTTATAGATGTGGCCCTAATTGTTAACTCTGAGGCACACTTCCAAATCAACCTACAGGAGTGAAAGAGGAAGCTACTAAAGAGATGATGATCATTAGTAACTTCAAAACAAAATTTATGGAGATATCAAAAAGTATAAGAAGAATCAAGTTACACTGGGAGAACAGGCTCTGAAAAAAATCACAGCTTAAATATACTGAAGCAGTCATTTAACAAAGCGGGCAGAATGCTTACCATCACGAACACAGCAATACGTAAACACCAGAGTTTAGGATAGCAATTGGAATATTAGTGATTAAGAGATAAAACAACAGAGATAGTAGAATATATGATCCAACATAAAATCACAATCATGGGAGTAGCCACACTAGAAGAAAAGGACAGGTATTAAGAAAATACATCAGATTTCAATTTACATGGCTAGGAACACAACCAGATGAAAACAAACATGGAGTCGGGTTCATTATTGCACTACTGCAGCAAATTTATATTAGAAATAGAGTACACATCAGAAAGAATCATCCGTATCAGAACATGTAAGGTAAGAGGAAAGTAACTTACATACAGATTTATGCACCATGCAATGAATGACTCATATAGTGAAGAAGAAAGAACATTTTTCGAAAAATTAAGTGAAAACATTAGTAAAGTCAACAACACTGACAACATATATTTTATGGGAGATTTTAACGGAAGAGTTAGTGCAGTAAGAACACCATGGAAACATATCTATGACCATTCAGCACAAACAACGAAATGCAACAGCAGCAGGAACACCTGCTAATATATGTGCAGAACATGATCATTTATCACCAATACATTTTCCAACATAGAGAAGCCTATGTTGGTAAATGATATTGGTGAAATGACCTGGTATAAATGGAATAATATTAATCCAGCATCACAGATCGACTTTATACTAGCAAAAAAGAGTGAAAGATGAAGAATAAAAAAACGCTAGAGCCATCCCAAATGCAATATTAGACTCTGATCATAGACCAGTGGTACTATTTCTACATAAAACCAATTAGAAAACAAGACAGGGGTACAACTCAACAAATTGAAATAATAGATATTGAAAAGCTAAATAATAATGAAACTAGGAATCAAATTGAAGGAGCAGTTACATCAGCTTTTAACACCCTAGAGAGAGTAAGCAACATAAATAAAGAATAGCAAATCTTCAAAACAAATATCATGGATATAGTGAAAGAAAATTGTGGACTTAGAAAGTTAAATAAGCACAGAAAACACACAGCATGGTGGAATGACGAAGTTAAAAGGTCTATACAAGAAAAGAAAAAATGTTTTCACAGATGGCAAAAGTCAAAATTAAATGAAGACACACCAAATACAGAACAGCAAGAATGAATAGTAAAAATAAAGTAAAGTCATCTAAATCAGAAACATGGGCAAAGTATGGAGAACATTTAGCGGAACTATGCACCAAGGCACCAAGAAAGTTTTACAGAAGCATCAAGGCAATGAGGCTAAGAGAAGAATAATTCAATCCAGTCACCATTATAAAAAACAAGTCTAGGAAACCTCTTACCAACAGCAAAGATATTAAAAACAGATGGAAAAAATATTTTACGGAACTGTTAAACACGAAACACAAGGTACAGAAACATTTCAAATGAAACATGGAAAATACCAACAATTGAACATTTTAGAATCCGGAGTTGAAATGGCACTAAAACAAAGCAAAGAAAAAGACAGCAGGGATAGATGGTATAACAACAGAAATGTTACTTGCAAGTAAAATAACTAGCAATAACATGACTGACCAGATTTCAACATAGCCTGGGAGGCACAAGAAGCTCCAGATGACTGTGAGAGGCTATATAGTCCCAATATGGAAGAACAAAGGAGACAAAGAGAGTGTGAAACATACAGGTATCTCTCTTTGGCGATATAGGAAAAATGTTTGCAAAAATATTGGAGCGAAGAGCAAGACATATATTAGAGCCCCAGTTAAGCAATAGCCAGTTTGGGTTTAGGAGGGTAAGAGCTGCACAGACGCCAATATTTACACTAAGACAGATCTGCGAACAAACAATTGAATACAATCAAAGTAAACAACTTATATTATAGACCAAGAAAAGGCATTTGATAGAGTAATAGTGCAAACTATGGAAGATCCTTGAAGAATATGGCGTCCAGTGACAACTATTAGGTAATATCATGGCCTTATATCAAGATAGCCAGATCAGTCAACAACAGAAGGAATGACCGACTGGTTCTCAATACATCAGGTGTTAGACAAGGTTGTGTCCTCTCACCACTACTCTTTATTGCATATATGGATAAAATAACTCAAGAGTCAAATTCAGATAATGATGAAATAAATGAACTGCTTTTTTGCAGATGATCAATGCCTGATACATCAAAATGAACAAGATCTACAACATCATATTGACACCTTGAACAGAAATTGTATAATCATGACATGAAAATCAACAACACTAAAACAGAAATAATGAATATGGGAAGGTTCGTTTCAAGATGGCGGCGGATAGCTGTGTTTAGTTTCGCTAGGCAGTGATATTGGATTGTCACCTTTCCAGTGTTTGTGCCGTGCAATGTTCTGAAATTCTACATGAGGATGTTTATATTCATTGTGAGTATTCTGTTTTCAATGGATGGCCGACCTGGAGCGGATAGAATCGTGATTCAGCGATGACCGTTACCGACATGCAGCGACCGTGTTAGCTTGAATACGGAACAAATAGGGACGAGCCCTCTCTCCTCTGTAAAGGTGCTGAAGTCTGCGATACTGAGCCAAAGACGCACAATAAACCATAGTATCACGCATCTCACGCTTATATAAGATGATTATACCGTCCGATAAAATTATGATGTAGATCGACTACACGAGCCATCGTAGGTTGAAGATAAGTGCTGGGCACGAAAACCCGGCCCGACCTACCCTTCCATAGACATCGAAAGACACCCTCATTATCAGGCAACAATATATTGAACATACTTGCAGAAAACGGGACGCCAAAGTGCCACTTGTCATTAGCTGGAGCATGAAGGAGTAAACAGCAACAGGCTGGATATTAAAACAGAATTGAAAATGTCTTTGAGAAGCAGGTCAGTATTTGTTGAATCCAGAGACGCACTGCAAGTAGACCAAACATTCAAAATAAGGGGATATCAATGCCATAGATAGGACAGACAAGATAGGAGAAAGGGAGGAGTACTCACTCTAGTGAAAAACAATGTACATTCCATTGAAAAACAGACACACATGGACGGGCAGTACCAACTCCTCAAACTACAAACAGATAGCACAAACATACAGTTACTAAATTATTACTGCCTAACGACAAACCACAGAACCTCAACACAATCAGGTACTGCCATAACTTTTTGCAGTTGGAGATTTCAATAGTCACTCCAGAGCTGGGGATACAACCACCTAGATCGCAGGGGGGAAGAGGTAGAAACATGGCACGACGATCACTCTTATACTAATCAATACTAATCAACTCTGACACCCTACCTTCTATCCAGAAGATGGCACTCAACTTCCACTCCTGATCTAGCCTTCTCTACCCCAGACATATCTGGCCTGATAAACAGAGAGATAGGAGATCAACTAGGAGGAAGTGACCATCGGCCAGTATTTCTTACCATCCAGAGTGTAACCATTAACACCAGCCCTGCCATCACTAGATGGAACTATAAAAAGGCCAACTAGGAACTCTTCAGACACAGACAACTCACTTTGTCTGATCTAATTGTGAAAGATGATGACATCAATAAAGTAGTAAAAGACTTTAACAGATGCATCCTTCTAGCCACAAAGAAGCCATTCCTAGAGGATGTCAACGAGGATACATTCCATACTGGTCAAGCACACTGCAAAAGTGTCAGGAGGACATGAATGAAGCCAGGAAAAATGCAGAATCTGCCTTCACTAGAATCCACAATAAATGGAAAGAGGGTAGCAGCATTCCAGAAAACAAAGCAAATAGAAAATGGAAAAGCTGGAGAGACAAAACAGCTCTAAACTAGAAAAGATGGTGGAAAACTGGCAACTAGTTAGTCCTAAATGAAGAACCTACATCAACAAGACATAGCATTACACTGGAGGAAGCGTGCAAAATTATTGGAAAAACAAAGTGCAGATCTGCTTGCTACTACATATAGTATAGAAAGCAATCTCAACATAAACAAAGACATGAAAAAAATTAGAATAGAATTACAAGGGAATGAAGGCTGTACGCCCTCTGCTCCAATGAGAGAACTTATCACTCTCGGAGAACTACAAAACTCATTTCAAACTTAAAATAAAAATCACTTGGCCCAGACAAAATCAGAACGAATGCTTATAAACCTGAGCTTAGTAGCTAAGTTAAAATTGCTGAAATTATAAACCACAGCTGGCAGAAAGTGTAGTCCCAAATCTGAGAGAAGCCATCACATTACCCATACTGAAAAAAGGAAAATGCAGAACCAAGACTTCAAGCTATCGATAATCAGTCTGAAAGCTGTGTTGGTAAAACCATGAAAGAGTCATCAACAACAGAATGAAATGGATTTAGAATTCAGCAGAGTTTGGTTCCGGAACAAGCAGGATTTAGGGAATGCCATAGCATAGAAGACCAAGTAACCTATGTAGCCCAGTCCGTTGAAGATGCCTTCCAAGAGAAAAAAAAAGGTCCTAACCTTATGGGTAGACTTCAAGCAGGCCTTCGACAAGGTGTGGAAAGATGGTCTTATGGCAAAGCTCAAAAGAAATGGAATCCAAGGCAACATGCTAAGATGGATCCAATCGTTCCTGCACAATAGAAGAACCAGAGTCACACTTGATGGACATCAGAGCAAAAAGTCTTACTCGTCATGAGGGTACCTCAGGGAGGAGTTATGTCTCCAACTCTCTTCCTTGTCACATCAACGACCTAGTAAGGATCTGCCAGCAGGGTGAAGGCGGCTCTATGTCAGGCGATTTAGTGCTATGGTGCAGATGAACACTACATCAACTGGTAGAATACAGCGAGCAGAAGATAAACTTATGGAATGGGCAGAGAAGTGATACGTTACAATCAACACAGACAAAACCTCTACAACACTGTTCTCCCTCTCCCCCATGGACAAAGCAGCCAACATACACTTAGGGACCACCCCAATATAAAAAGAAAGCAATCCAACTTATCTAGGGATCACATTTGATAAAATGACTCACATGAAACAAGCATATAGAAAACTACAGAAGGAAAGGCCAGACGAAAAATTGGAATACTCAGAAACACTGGAGGTACCAACTGGGGCTAATGAACACACACTTGAAAGTCTACAGCGAACAATTAGACCCACCTAGAGAGTTTGGCTCAACAGCATGGGCTACAGCTGCTAACACACACCTGCAGACATTGGACTGAGTGCAAAATCTACACCTATCACTAGAGATGAAAAAAACTGAGTACAAGCCTGGCTTACAGAAGGGAAACCAAAAATATGATCCAGATGGAGAAATACACCAGCATGCCCTTGCATCAATGAAAGCAAGATTAAATGATCTGGCACTTGGACGACTAAGCGCAGCAGCTTCGTCCATCGGGAAAGCAAAAGACAGTACCAAGATGACCTACAATGCACACACAACGCTGATACCTAGTCTGACCCTGTTCCTGGGAACAAGTTAGCGATAAAGCAAAAATCATCACAACAATTAGTGGAATCACAACTGAGAAATACCAATGACCTGCAGAAGAGAACAGCTACTATGTGCATGATCCAAGAAAACTACCCTAAACCATCATGGATCCATGCCTACACCGATGGATCTGCAACAGATACATAAGAATGGAGGGCTGGCATCTATATTACATATCCCAACAATCACACGAAACAAAGTACATGCCAACTGGTAAATTTTGTTCAAACTACACCGCAGAGGCTCAAGCACTATTACAGGCCGCAATCATGATCAATAATTCCAACTCTGACTGCCAGCAAGTGGTATTTTTCACAGGCCTTATTCTGTTTTCAAGCCTACAGAGTAACCATCCATCCCTGAGAAAGAGCTCAGCAAGATCTCTACCAACAAAAGAGTTACACTTCAGTAGGTACCATCACACTGCTAGTGCCAGGCAACAGAAGGCAGACAAACTTGCTAAAAAGGGGGCAGAATGTGAACAAATAGATAATGAAATCACATACTTTGAAAAAAAGAGCTATCATGGACATTAGAAAAGAACCTAAACCATCCAACGATGACTACCACACACTTGACAGACAATATCATCTTCCGACTCAGGATAGGTCATAACAGACTGAACAAACACCTATACAGGCTACGATTTCCCATCCCATCTGTGCCCTGGCACACTGAACAAACCACAGAACATGTTCTGCAAGACTGTCCCCTGTATGTCCTCCCAAGAATGGAATGCTGGTCCTACAACACAACACTACATTCAAAACTACATGGCACTAGAGATGAGCTCCACACAACAGTCGATTTCATCATAAGAGCGCGTCTAACGGTATAATTATCAAAACAGCGATCGAAAGAAAGAAGAAATATGGAAGAAAACATAATCTAGATATCCATATCAATGGCACTAAAATAAACCAAGTGAAGAATTCAAATGCTAGGAAGCATATTCACAGCGACGGAAGACTAGATAGAGAGATATAGGCTAGAGTGCAAAAAGCAAATGCTGTGTAACCTACCAGCTAGCCCCATTGTTAAGGCACCCAAAATTTCACAGGCAGCTAAGCAACAGATGATCAACAGCATTTTATACCTACTTGTGTTACCAGAGCCAAACATGGACATTGAGCAAAGCGCAGTCACAAAAAATAACTACATGTGAAAAGCGTTGCCTGCGAAAAGTTACCAACAACACAAGAAAAGACAGAATCACCAACATCAGCATAAGAAAGAAAGTTGGCACAAAACGCGTTGAATTACATAGAAGTAGCAAGAATGAAGTGGTTTGGCCACTTAATAAGAATGCATCCAAACTTCACAGTATACAGTCTTCTACAACAGAACATTGGGAAAGAAGGCAAGAGGAAGACCATGGAAAAGATGGTTAGATGGCGTAGCAGAATCCTGTGAAGAGTAAAAATAACAATCACACAAGCCACAAGAACAGCACAAGACAAAAACAGAAAACCATGACACTGGGCAGCAACCCGGTAGCAGTGTGACGACAAAAGAAGAAGAAGAAGCAGTCATAGCACAAGAATAAAAAAGAGCTCTTATCTGAAGAGCAGCACACAGAAAATTATTTCAGTAATTAATCATGAACTTGAAATAAAATAAAATTAGTAGCAAAATGACAAATAGAACTTTTATATCAATTCACATATGGACCAGTCTTGATAAACAGATGTGTCATGCATGGACTATGAAAACAGGTCACAAATGCAAACTTTGAAAGTGAGATACTGAAAAAGGTTGTAACACAAATAACAAACGAGGCAAGGTTTTCAGCCAGAAAATATACCAATGTCTGAAAGTTCACCACATATCAGAGTGGAAGTTTCTTCTTCTTCTTCTCGCCAACACTTCATATCGCCACTTTTCAACCACTCTGTGTGATTTGTATGTGATCTGAGCCTACAAGTAGAACAGCACATCCGATTTCTGCGCTGCTTTTTATTTACTAGGATAGCATCCCTAGGGCCTACATCAGTCACCTCTTACGACATGCATTGTAGGTTGCAGTGGTACCATTCTTTGCTTCCCCAGCACCACACAGACGGGAACAGTTTCAATAACAATGGTTCAGTCATCTCTGCAAAATAAGAGGATCATACACAGAAAGCCAAGTGTCAAGGATTTAGACCTTCAGGAAGACATCTATTTTTGAAGGGATGAGAACCTAACTGGAACCGGAGTAGAAGAGAGACAGCTGAAAGAAACATATTTCATTTTCTCTGCAAACCTCTAGACCCCATGGTAGAAGAGAAGTGACTAAACAAGTTAATCAGAAGTATAAAAGTTTGTGGTTTCACACAGTAAGATAAATGAAGTAACTTGGTAGAATCAGCAGAAAGCAAGATTAGAGCAGACCTTAAAAAAATGTGATCAACCACAAAACACATTTACAATATACAAAAACTTCCTGCTTAGAGAGAGAATATCATATATTTATAGTAAGGAATGTTGCATGTTTCCATCATGTCTATATTTTTAATTAAACATTTTGGAGTTTTACAGTTATTATATTGTTATATTTAATCTAATCACTAAATAAATACAGTTTGTGAACTGTTTCTTTATTCAGGAAATACAAAATGATGTTTATTCTACTATTCTTTTCTGCCCTATCAAAACCTTTTAAAAATTTTTGTGATTTGTGAACACTTACTTGAATGTCTGCTGCATTTCTACAATCTCCTTTTCAACTGTTCCTCCTTTCTTTGTCATCTTTCTCATTATCTGAAGGCTTGCGTTCTGACTCTGATCTGTCTCCCTCTTTTCCGTCTTTAAATAAAGTGATTTAAACAAAATTTACAATAAATAAATTTGATAATCATTCTATTAAAACACTTTTTTAAATATTTTTTAAAAACATAAATAACATAGATATTGACCAGTAAAGTATAAAAAACTATGTTTTGGAAAAAAGACTTTCTGCAAAATCATACTTAATAGAATCAAAGGAGCAGTGGCCACAACCTGAAAGAACAAGCTGGGTTTTTGACCTGGGAGAGCTGCTTGACCAAATAATTACCCTCGACTCATTTTGGAGGAACATATTGAAGCAACAACCACACTAAATTTCCTCGATTTAAAAAAAAAGCCTTTGATAGTCTACACAGAATCTCTCTGTGAAATATTCTGAGATGCTATGGAATCCCAGACAAAATAATAAACATTTTAATCTTGAGGGTTTCCCAAGTTGGGGTTTCCCACTGATGGTGGACACAGAGGCTTTTTATTTTAAAACCGGAGAAAAAGAAAGGCTGTATTCTATCCCCCCAAAGTAAGATTTCTCAAAATTATCATTCGAATACAAGAAGCAATAGAAAAGTGTCTGAAGGAGCAAGCGGATTTGGGAAAGGGAAAGGGAAAAACAAATAAACATATATTTCCCCTCTCATTTTGAAAATGTGCGGTGGCAAGGACTATATTTTAAAACCAAGATTTTGAAAAGGCATTGACAGCGCCCACGGCACCCTATGGAAGATCTGGAAATCCTTAAAACTTTCAACATCATGCCTTTTTATAAAGTTTCCCCTTTAACCAAAAAGAATTCAAAAAAACATTCCCAGTAAATCTGGTGTAAGAAGGATCGTAATGTCCTCTCTTTTTTTATATTACAATTGACTGGGTGCAAAAAAAATCCCATAAAACCAACCCCAAGGGGAATAGATGGCCCTTTTTAGATGTGGGACCTGGACTTTAGCGATATGCCCTGGTGTCCCAAAATTGAACATATACAAGAAAAGTACAATACTTCGCATGCAAAGACAGTGGGTAAAAACAAACACAGGAAAAACAAAAATTAAAAACAGTGAAATCAACAACCAGAAATTTAAAAGATGAAACACGGGAAAGGGTTGAGCAGTTTACATATCTTGGTAGCGTACTGACACAAAATGGTGGCACAGAGGAAGATATAAAATCACTTTGGTAGGCCGAACCCCTTTTCCCAGAATGGGGAAAACCCGTATGGGAAATCAAAAAATACAAAGGACCACAAAAATTTAAAATCTATAAAAACATTGTTTTTTCCAGTTTTTCTCCGGGGTCGGGTGTTGGAGGATGACCAAAGGGGATACTAGCAGGATGTCATTTCCAACCTTTTTTCCCGAATCTTTGGGGAAACTTTTGGCCAAAAAATTCCAAAACCAACTCTCCAAAACACAAGACAAAAATAATGAAAGACATCTCAAAAGAAGATAAATGGCTGGACATGTTATGGAATGAGACAAGAAATGCCTCAAGGATGCCCCCCTTGGACACCAGAGGAAAAAAAAAGAAAACAAAGGGGCAACATGGGCGCATGATGGAAAAGGGAAATGGACACCATCTCTGGCGTGGGCTCTCGCTGAAGGGTTTCGGGGCAGGAGGCTGGGGTCCTTTTTGAAGCCCTATGTGTCACTAGGCATGGCGGGGTTAAGTAAATAATGTATTCTATCTCCGCTATTTTTGGGGGGTTTTTTGGGGGATCGAAAATTTTTGCCCAAAAGGCACGTTTGGGGGAAAATATCAACTAAAGTTTTGGGTTTTCAGATGATATTGTCTTGTTAAGTAAAACAACAAGATACAAAAAAAACAACAACTTGTCATCTATAGCATCAACGTTGGACTGCAGATAAGCTTGAAAAAAAAAATATAATGAAACCGTTTCAGATATCCCTGGAATCAAAATGATTAAAAAAACAGGCGTTCACCTTTTGGGTAATTTTATTACAGGAAATTAAAAAAATTTGATACTTGGAAAACAACATCAGCTTTTAAAAATCTAAATAAAAGGAACTCAAGTTTATATATTAAAAACTAAATTACGAATTTTCAATTCAAATGTTGTATCAATCCTAACATGCTGGGAGAGTTGGAAAATGACTAAAGATATAGAAAGCAAGTTGAATGCATTTGAAAATAGATGTCTGACAAAAATAATGAATATAAAATGGAACGAATTCAGAAGTGATGAAATCAGAGATATGTCGGGTCAACACTAGTGACAACTGTTATAGAGAGAAGATGGAGATGTATTGGGCACACTTGGGGAGAAATGATAAACGAATAAAAGCAGGCATTGAAGTGGGATGCAAAGGGTTCAAGAAAGAGGGGTCGACCTAAGGAGACCTGAACGACTTTGCTGAGAGAGGCAGGAAATATCGGTCTCAGTTCCATGGAGGAGATTAAAGCGGTTGCCCAGGATAGGAGCGGTATGGAGAAATTCTTGAGGCCCTATGTAAATATAGGTGCGAGAGGAATTATTATTATGCATAAAAGAGATGAAAAACTATAAAATACTTATAAAGTTTAAAGCCTCATACGAACTAAAAAGACAGCCCAGAACAGAAACCTGGTGAAGAACATCAGCTGCAGCCATATTTTCCCACTGGGAACAACAATGTTTAGTACAGTAAACCTCGTTAACACGAACTCAACACAACACCCGGTTAACAAGAACAAAAATGTGGTCCCGTCATAAATGTCTATTTCTTATCAGTAAATAACACAAATTTCTGTGTACCACGAATCACGAACTGTATTTTAGTCCCTCCGCCAATTTTATCTCATTTGCTGAACTTCAAAGCTTCACAATGTTTGCTGTCACCTTAACAGCCTTTCTTTTTAGTGATGGGAAAAAGTAACACTAAAGTTTCATTTACCCATGGGATGCCCTTGAGTTTGAGATAGAGGCGCGAGATAGGTGGAGACCATTAATATGTACACAAAGCATTTTCGGACAGCGGGAAAGAATAATGCGTCCCTGGAAATGCGATAGATCTGTCGGAAGAAAATTTTGGTTTCAGGATTGTTTACATGTAGAAGCTCTGGGTACTGTATTTTATTACAGAAAATTTTATAGCCAGTACCCCCAATTAGAAGTAAAGTAGGGTTTTTGGGTAGGAAGGGGGGTGGAAGGAGAGAAGGAGGAGCAGAAAGTGAAAAGAAATTCCAGTTGATAAAATCTGTGAGGAAAATGTTCAGATGGAGAAAAGTTAGATAGAGTCAGTTGAAGAGTTTATGTCTAAAAGGAAACAGACAGGTATAGATCTGAAACAAAATAAAAATTCTAAAGGAGTAGATCGTGGTGCATTGAAGAAAAAGACAATTGCTGAACAGTATGGAATTGCCAAGTCTACCTTATCCACAGTACTTAAAGACCGGAAAAATTCTTAATGCTGTTGCATTAGGTTCCATTAAAATCAGCGACCGTATGAATGCGAAATTCAACATCTTCTAGAATGGTTCAACCATATCGCACTTCCCAAAGTACCCTTTTAAATGGACCTATAATTCAGTCAAAATCAAATGAGATTGCCAAAAATTTGGATATTCAAGATTTCAGCTGTTCCGCTGGTTGCTACGGGTTTCCAAAGAGACACTCAATTTCATCAATATGATTTGTGTGAAGCAAATAAAGTTGATAAGAAGGGGCAAACAACTGGTTGCATGGATTTTCCGGGGGAGAAAGTTGCCTGTGTGGCGTGTACAATATGGGCGAACTGGACTTTTTACAATCTTTTCCAAGTCATACCTCGGAATAAAAAGGGGACAAGTGCCATGGTGGGGCGCCAGTAAACAACGTCTAACTGTTGTCCTTGTATGTAATGCAGGCGAGTGATAAACACCTCCATGGGTGATGGCAAGTCAAGAAACCACGTTGTTTTAAAAAAAAAGAACATGGATACTCTCCTTGCATCTATCTCACCATAAAAACTGGATCGACAGCACATCATTTAGTAAGGGCTTCTTCATTTCAATAGTCGAATGGTGGCTCAGAATAGGCATGTTCTTCTGACAATGGACAGGTGTACGGCCCATAAAATACATGATCTGAACTTAACAACGTAAGGTTCAATTTTTCCCCCAAATGCAACAAAATCGTCTTCAGCCTTTAGATCAAGGCATTTGCTCTTATGAAAGGGCTTATGTAGCGACTTGTGAGGGTGCAGGGCTGTTGAAAACAACCCCGATAACCCCAAGTTGGGTGTGCTCGATGCAATAAAAGCTATCGCTGTCTCCTGGGAATCTGTGCCATCAAAACACTTGCAGAACTGCTTGGGAGAGCCTGGAACATAGCAACACAATCCTATCGAAGAGTTAGATGGTGACATCGACACCTCTCATGGCAATGGGATATTCTTCCAAAGGGGTTCAAACCCTGGAGTTAGTTTTGAGGAATTCATTAGTGCAGATAAGATTTCGTGTGTTCTCAGAGGAATCTGATGTACATGTACAATCAGTTGTGGTGGGAGAAATATCATCAGAAGAAAGTAGAAGACAATAGTATACCGCCCCCCGCCAGGAAGTGTTACGCCTTGGACACTAGACGGTTTGCTACAACAACTGAAATGACCGCTGGGGTTTACGGAAGCTATAAAACAGTTGGCCGTGAAGTTACTATGCACTGCCCCGTCTCGACAGCGCAATATACAGGAATTTTTGCAGAAAATAAACGTGAGTACTTCTTTAAAGTTAATTACTGTAGTAGTGTTTATATGATGGCATCTGTATTGTATATTAATACTGTGCTGCATTGCAATGCAAATTTTTGTCCCGATTCGAATTTTTAACCAACTAGTGATTTTGGTCCTTGAGTTCGTGTTTCTGAGGGTTTACTTAGTAATAATATTACCTAATTGATATTATCGTCATCATCAGGTGCCATGTCTTAGCATTGGTGAACATGGTTCTCTATAATTTGTTTCCTTAGTATTGGTGATCAACTCAGTTGGATGTCTTCATGCTATGTTTTTCTTATCTTCTCTCTCTGTAATTCTTTAGTTTTACAAATTACAAAAACAATGACAAAATACAGCAACGTTTCGACCAAAAGGCCTTTATCAAGCAAGCGAACAACAGGATTGACAAATTTAAAAACATAGACTGACTACATACGACGTTTCTAATGAAAATCTGGGAATAATTGTGTTACATTTATTTCGTTATTGTTACTCTATTTCCAATATTTTCAGTCTTTTACAATGCAGCTCACCCTAGCAGTTTACTATTTGCCCATAATTTCTTCTTTGCTAGCCATGAGAAGTATATTTGATACATTTTGCTGCAGTTTACAGTGAGTCTGGACTGCAATATCTTCACATTTCAGCCTGCCACATCCATTCTCAGCACTTAATTTTTAGACCAGTTTGCATTTGCATTTTGCTCTTTTTTACTCGCTCAGTCAGTCTCGGTGATTCACCCCAAAAGGGAGAATAAGGTTTGGCAATCCCTGGTTCACTGTCTATGACCTGTCATCTCATTACCTGTGTCTAATACCCCACTCCCCATGTGATGTTTCATTCATACTGATAGTGAGGTTTTTCTCACTATTCATATACTCTTCCTTTTAGTATGGTTTTCAAGTTTCATGTTGCTCAAAATCTTTAAATTATTGTATTTGTCTATTCTTTTCTTTTTTAAGGTCTCAAATATTTATTTTCCCATCCCTATTTTTTCAGAATTTCACGGTTTGCTTCCATTACATATACTCTGTTCTACTTTATATCCACTTCTCAAAGGATTCAATCTTTTCTATCAGATAATTGTTCATTGTCCCTGCTTTCAATTGGAACTGTACATATGAAAAAATAAATAACTCATATGTAATCAATTTGATAACTTTGCATTTAAACAAAGGTACAATAAATTTTTATATAAAGCTAAAATTTTATATATGTAAAAACAGTCAAACAAAAGCTAACTATACTAAATTTATTTTTTCTTTAAACATCATTTCATTGACCAGAAATTTAGGGAACAAAAAACATTCTCACTTTGTGTTCCAACTGTTCCATCAAATGAATACTGTAGAAGACATTCCCAGGAATAAGAAAATTAATGATACATGTGTCCAAATCATAAATCTTACTGTTTAATGTAGTACAGAAACCCTTAAACATTGGGATAATGTGATTTAGATCATTTATAATCGATGCAACATGCCTATTTAAGTTGTAATTTTGCATTCATTTTGCATTAAGTTCTAAAATTTATGTCAACTAATGCAAAACATGATAATTTCATAAATAATTGTAAAAAAGTTAATTATATATTTTTAAGATGTCTAATCTCGTTGACTGAAGCACTCCTCATTTCCCAACTGCCATTTTGTAGAAACTACATCTTGCCCCGCAAAATCACAAATATGTGAAAAAATGGATTCTAATAACTCAGATCACTGTCCTGATGAAGACACCAGTGATTCTTCAAATATCTGTGTTTGGGTCAGATGAACATTCTGTGCCTGGGTCATTTTAGTCTGTGTGCAAAATGCCAGATAATTTTTCTTGATTATTTTGTCTATCAAATATCATCACGTCATTTGCATTGAGATCCCGCTCTTTTAGTAATTGCACTACTTTTTTTCAGCCAGCGTAAACTTAAATAATTTAACACAAGTCAGCCATTGTTTTTTTTCGATCGATCGATGAAACAGCGTGTAAACAATTGCTTCATATGAAATATGTTCTTTCATATAGAAAACCGATTGTTTATGTAACTGTAACATATTCTACAGATCTGGACAATTCTATGATTATATGTTAAGTAGAAGCTATTGAACGAAATTTTTCGTTTGGTCACTACCATTATTTTGGAACCTTGAAATTTTTGGTATACCCAAAAACATCGTATTACGTAACGGATTATTAACTTCCTTTACTCAAAAATTTCATTACTAAAACATTTTTTCTCTTCTAATGGCAACTTTACATCTGCAACTCGTCAATAACCTACCAGACTTACCATTTATCTGTGCTACGAAGCCGGTTTGCTTTTGACGTCCATAACAACCGCTGCAGTTTCATCTTCTGAATTATTTTCGCATTTTACTTGTCCGATATCCAGCAATGCTAAATACAAATTTTAATTTTCTTTTTAATTTCAAACTATTTATGCCTTTCGTTGATTTTGATCGTATCAACGGTAATATTAATACCCCACTAGTTAGCTGTAAAGGACCATTCAGTCACAGACGGCAAATGATTGGACCATCTTTATGACCCCTATTCAGATTTATTGAAGTCTCATATATTGTACTGTGATTTCAGAATTAAATAACTAGTGAATTCTTTCCAACCCTTTTAATTGTCTTTCTTAATTATAGGCATTTCATGTTTAAAAGTTGTGCCATTTAAATTGCACTCATTGCTTAGCTGCAATGAAGCTTTGGGACAAAATATAGTCTAGTAGCAATTTCAAATGTAACTATTGCAAGATCATCTACATTTTCTTTTTTTATGTAAACTTCTTCTGTGACTTTCAATTTGTTAGTGGTTGAACTAAATTGATCATTTATATTTACTCAACATATATAAATGATTTACCAAATAAGTATCAGCATGTTTGTATGTGAGATGTGCATACATAAGTAAATATATAAAACTCACACTATTCAAGAGGGCCTCAGAACAGCACAATATATTGCAGATAAATCAAGAAATTATGAATACAAAATTAACTCTGATGCTAGGTGAATAATTACCAATATGCTTTTTATTTTATAAATTGTTTTGGTTGTGGAACATATAATGAGCACTAGATCAACAGTTTAATAATATCTTCATTATGATCTCCCCATGCAACTGGCTTTCAACCCTGCAAACATTAAATATATTTACTTTATTTTAAAAAATGGGGATGAGGTTGGTGAATAATTTACTTAGAAAGTGTTAAAGCTTGACCATCATTGCAAGACTAAGGTCAATGCATGGGAAATTAGAAAGGATATTATTCAATGAAATTGTTGATCTAGTAGTCAACACATTTTTAAAAATCAAGAAAGTTTTGACAATAATGAAAACAACTGGTAAATCATTTACCTGTACTTCAACTATATAGAAATTAGGATTTATACAAGATCTGATTTTCTGTATCATTGGTTACTGTACCTTTTATTAATCCCAAATTTACTCAAAGCTCAGGTCCTACACAAAACTTTCAATGACATAAAATGTGCTTGTTCAATTATGTTCATATAGAAGACATGATGCAGTATTTCATCACTAATTATCACATTTAGTTCAACCACTAACAAATTAAAATCACAGAAGAAGTTTACATAAAAGAAAATGTAGATGATCTTAATGTTACATTTGGGAAATTTACTAGACTATATTTTGTCCCAAAACTTCATTGCAGCTAAGCAATGAGTGCAATTAAATGGACAACTTTTAAACATAAAATGCCTATAATTAGAAAGACAATTAAAGGATACAATGATTCACTAGTTATTTTAATTCTGAAATCACAGTACAATAAATGAGACTTCTCTAAATCTGAATAAAATCGATAAAGATCGGTCCAATCATTATTGCCGTCTATCGCTGACGAATGTTCACTGGGCAGCTAGATCTAGTGTGGGATATTTTAAAATTACGTTGATACTCATACAAAAGTCAACTGAAGGGATAAATAATGTTTGAAATATAAAAGAAAATTAAAAATTTGTATTTAGCATTGCTGGATATCGTTGAACAAGTAAAATGCGAAAATAATTCGAGAAGATCACAAACTGCGTTGGGTTTTGACGTCAAAAGCAAACCGCTTCAGCATAGATAAATGGTAAGTTGGTTATTGGGAGTTCAGGCGAAAGTTGCCATTAGAAGAGAAAATGTTTAGTAGGGAAAATTTATGAGTAAAGAAAGAAAAATGCCGTTTCACGTAAAAACGATGTTTATGGGGAGTACTTGCCGTAAATTTTAAAGGGTTTCCCAAAAAAATGGTAGTGACCATGAAAAATTTTTGTAAAATAGCTTCTTAAATATAATCATAGAATTTTCCAGATCTGTAGAATATGTTAGTTACACGAGAACAATCGGTTTTACTATATAGAAAGACACATATTTCATATGAAGCAAATTGTTTACCGCTGTTTCATCGATTCGACGAAAAAAAAATGGTGACTTGTGTTCCAGGACCGGGTGAAAAGTAAAATATCAAAAGAGCGGTTTTGTTTCCGTCATTGCATAACTTTTTGTTCAATAATATCTTTTTCTTGAATGTTTGAAATTATATACCTATTTAGTTTTATGATGATACTATAAATATTTGTTTTATGGGCTGCTTATAAGACAATTCATCATTTTCTTGAATGCCATATTTATTGACTTTTTCTTTAAAATATGAAAATATTGATATTTTATAAATTTATGTTACTCCCTTTTCATATTTTCCAAACATGTTTAAATTCATATATGTTTTGCAAATATGAAGACTTTAAAGACTGTAATAAAGATTTCATTATATCCATCATACATTTCTTTTCCTTCTTTGTAGGTAAAATTATTTGTCATTTGTAGAATAACCTATTTTTAGACTTTTCATAAGTAGGTCATATATTATATATTACATCACACTTATGTTAAGCCACATATCCTGATAGCCCATCCAATTAGGGGTTTCAACCATATATAACATGTATTTTCAGTAAAGAATTAGTATGGTAGTAAATATAGAGCAGGACAAAACAAATATTTTAAAACCTTTAAACCTGCCAATGGTTAAGAGTTAAACTGCTTTTTTGATATCTTAAAATAGAAAATCAATGGTTGACAAAACTTACTCCAGACAAACCAAGAAGAAGTGATGTCTCTTTAGCATATGATGATGGTGCTGTCAATGTTTTCTATGGTTAGCTAGTTATACATTTTTCTTTTCATCCACTCAGACATGTTTTTTCCCCACTTGTCTTACATTTGAGTATGCATTGTTGAGGTCTAAAAATAGCTACTTTATTTACTGAATATTATTGTCCTTTTAACAAACAGTCATTGAATGTCATCAGTATGATTTCATTAGCATATCAATTTACTGATCTTTTCAACAGATTGCCTTTTCTGCAATATTGACAGACCTTCACTTGTCATGAAAAATGCATTTATTATGTTGCATTGCAGTTTAAATATCAAGAAGGGATCACAGGACTAAAGTCTGCAATAAATATGTAGTATGCTCCCCAGAAATTAAAACCATTATGCCACTGACACCCAACAGAGCTTACTGTGACAGATTTGTAATGCTGATAGAAAACCGTGTTTGGCAAACCTAATTATGGAAGAAATCAATGTGGAATGAATATGTCAAACAGAATGAAATGTGACAAAGACTGGTTAAAGAAGCAAAAAATAAGTTTCTGGCAAGTCTCAAACTAACTAGAGAATCAATGACAATACGGAGAATGCACCAATAAGTTTCAGCATTTTCAGACAACTGAAAGTGTTAGCAACAGAAAAACTACAGTAGATCCGATGAATTCAATGACAGAGAAATGAACATTAGCGAACTACAGTGTGGTTTTGGTCAGTGCCAGCTCCTGACCCTAGCAGCATTATCCTTTATTTACTGCACCTGTGGTTCCAAAAATACTCTTTTAAGACACTCTTAAAGTGTCTCTAAAATGCTTTGGTGGATCAACAAATGAATGCAGTTTGGTTACTCGTTCAATAAAGTAAGTGAAAATGAATGTGTCCCAGGGGCTTGTCCAGTCCAGGCTAAGATGTTCTTCAGATACACTCGAGGATTAATGATAGCATAGAAAAGACATTGAGGGGAGAACAGGCTGGCTTCAGAAAGGAGAGATCATGCATAAAGATCTCTGCACTGAGGACACTGATTGAGCAATCACTGGAATGGACACCCTGTACATAAATTGTACATAAATGTCATAGACTTTGAAAAGGCATTTGACAGTGTTCACCATCCTACACTATGGAAGATCCTAAACTAATATGGATTTATCAATTGTATGAAAGATATGTACTCAAATAACCAGTGTTGCATCAGACATCAGTGATCACACACCAAATGGTTCACGGTCAAATCAGGTGTTCGACAAGGCTCCATTGCTTTTCCTGGTTGTTATTTACTGGGCAATGAAGAAACTGCAGGTGTTGACAGAGGTTATCTGGGGACTAACAAAGAGATTTGAAGACACTGACTTTGCGGACGACATAGCACTGTAAGCCCACACTAAGAGTACACACAGGAGAAAACAAACAGAATAAGTTGATTGGCCAAATCAATAGGTCTAAAATGAATAACCAATAAAAGCGAAGGTAATGAAAATAAATGAGAGAGATCATGGTGGAAGAGAAAGATACAGATGTGGAAGAGTTCAAATATTTGGACAGTTATGTAACCATATATGAGGTTGTAGGAAAGAAATCAGCACAAGAATTGAAATGGCAACTGCAACATTCAGATCATTGGACAACACATAGAGATTATCAGCTTACAGGACACAGACTAAACGTAATATATACAAATCAAATGTGCACTCACTATATAGATCAAAGAATGAAAATCGTGGCATATCCTTTAAGGCGTTGCCATCAACACAGTACGAGTCGATTTTCTAAGCACCACTTATATTCAGTAGTTTGTCATTGTTTTTGAACGGTGAGTATGTTTTACCTTTGGAAAAATCCATTTTGCTACAAAATTTTTAAAACCCATTTGCTTCAAAACTACTACTGATGGGCTTGAACTAGGCACATGGTTGATCGAGCTCCACTCGCTCATCGGATGCCCCACTATGGATCAGAGACATGGAAAACAGGTAAAAGACATCGTAATAAGAGGCTTTAATTAATTAAGAGGTCATAAGAGGCTTTGAGGAAGATTTATCAGAATAATTATGTAAATTCATTGAATCAAAGAATACTTAATACTGAGATCACTCGCACTGAGGCATCAACAATATCAACAAGGAAATAAAACGAGAAGATGGAAGTGGTTGAGAATACATTGAGAATGCAGAAAACCAGACACCCACATGTGGCTATGAAATGGAATCCAAAAGGAAAGTGGGAGTCAGGCAGAGCTACAGTGACATGGAGACAAACTGTAGACACAGAAAGAAATGAAGCGGGGAAAGACCTGGAACGAACTAAGCTGGATGGTTGGAGGAAATTTGTGACGCCTTATGCTTCAAGGGGAGTTAAGAGAGAAAAAAAAAATGTTTCAATCCATATTGCGCATTGCTTATACATTTGTCTTAACCACAATGCTCACTCCCAATCTCTCGTCTTATTCTATTTACACATCATCAGGCTATACTGTCTGTGGACTGATGATAAAGTTGCCTGGTCATATCTCTCCAATGTACCTAAACAAAACAACAAATGTTATCTTATGGCATTTAAACCCGAGAAAAACAGATGAACCCTCACTTGCAAAACTCACCTTCTGATGAAACCATTCTGGAGGTCTGCTTGGTTCTGCATGGTTTGATTGCTCTACCACATCCCTTGTTTAAAGAATATTTTGATTTTTATTGTTAAATATATGATAAAATATGATAAACAAAAAATAAACAATTTTACTATGAAATTTCTCTTTACACTCTCAAAGAATATGCTAATAGAACTCTGTGGTTGGAAGGAGTGGAAAGACTGAACAGATCTCTGAGGAAAAGAAAGCTATCAGGAAATGCTTCTGATGAATGAAATCATGTAAAAGTACAACAGAATGTCAGAATGTGATGATCCCTTTAGTTTGAACATTTGGCAATGACATAAAACTAAGGAGAACTTGGAATGACCAATGGCAATTGTGAGGAGAAATGGGCACAGTACGCTCTACTTGGACTGTAGTGTCTTGAGGAAATGAAGATACACTTTCTCATTCAATATGGTGGTAGAACTAATTATTTATAGCTTCTACCTGTTATGTGCAAGAAATCTTCATGTGTCCAAGTTCTACAAAATCACACATGCTTTACAAAGATACATGAAAAACCTTTCTATAATAAAAACAAAATATTTTACATTGCAATAGATTTGTAGCCAGTACTGTAATCATAAAATGGATAATTACCGATAAGCGTACATTAATAATCATTAGATACCATGACTACTGGCATTAACTCCATTTTTCGTACTTTTCAGTACTATGATATTAGACTAGTCAGTATCTTCTCTCTCTGTCACCATCTACCTCTGTTCCCAGTCATTTCTCCCAAAACCCATCTTCACATTTCATGTCCAAAAAACAATGATTGCTTTCTTTAAATGTTTGTCACATAACAATATGAGTGGGACCAGTGCGACATCCACATGTAGTTTGACAATGGAAGTGCTTGCTGTTACAGAGAAGTGACATGGTTAGCATCTCTCAACTACTCGTGTTTTCTACTCAGTGACTCATGTCTCTCCATGACATAAAGCCAAAACAGGAATGGTGAGACAAAACTGGAGTGAGGTACGGTTCAGAGAAATCAGGGATCAGAGAAATCACCTTCCTCTTCATCTCTGGGAATGCAGGAGGCAGGGGCGTGCCGTTCTATGTACTGTAGGACTCGCCTATTCCCAAGACATTATAGTTAATCTAATTTTAATTTAAAATTTGATGGTTTAAGCAAAAAATAAACATATTGATTACAACATTAATACTGAGTTTGCTTCACAATACTAAAATAATTTCAAAAATTTAAGAAAAAAAGAATCATCTGCATCGGTGGTTTTTTTTTAAAAAATGGATCTGATGAACCCTTTCCTGTGAACGGTTATAAGGGGTTTCCCAAATGACAGTCTGTGTTTATTGAAAAACCCATGGCGTTCTTGGCAAAATTTTTTCTTTTTTTCATCTTCTAGGTTGTTCCCTTTTTAATTTTTCCCTTTAAGAAAACTGGGGGTGTTCAATTTGATTTAATATTGTGACTCGATTCAAATATGAAATATAGCGGGGGACTAGATTTGGCGATTCCCCAAAGCGTTATATTTTGGCGTCGAAAGTAAGTAGGTAAATATCCGTGTGTAAAGCTTGTCCCTTTTCTCGCGATTATTCCCTATCATTTGGAATTTGTTTGAAAAAAATATCAAAAAAAAATAAAAGGGACAACATCATTTCTGTAAAAAAATAAAAAAAATACTTTTGTGCCATTTAAAAGGACTTTATTTATCAAAATGGTTAAATAAATTGAAATCAAAAAACAAAGCCGGTTTTTGTGGGACTGAGCATGTGGAAAAGGGGACTGAGGAGGGCCCAGGGAAAGTTCCCCGTAAATATAAAGCATTGCAGAAATCGGATGTTGGCACTTGTAGGCGCCCCAAAATCATCAATCATCTTAGGCTCAAATCATAAAGAGTGGTTAACAAGTGTCGATAATGGCGTTCTAAGAAGAAATGGATTGTATCAATTGTTGGCATTGTGTGCTGTTGGAAACAGATCAAGTAATGTGGAGTAATAACAGTTTTGTGATATCAGTAATTTTCACAAAACCAAGATCGACACAAAGAACTCACATCTATCCGCAATAACTACATTAAAAACTTTTGAAGAAACTAGAATAGATTTGTAATTGAGTGAGCAAAAAGGTTTTTAAATATAACGCATAAGTATATTCAAACCAGGAACTACCGAAGCGTTTAATTGATGCGGGCTGTTTTTTTTTGCTTGACTTCATTCTCACTAGATGTATTTTCGGATTCTCTAATAAAGACAGTCATCTGCCTCAGATTGTCAGCCAGCCATAAGTTTGTCTTGGACGCTCAGTGTAAATGGGCCAATTCTTTTTCTCAGGTCTGCATACTGGGGTAGTTCTGTGGGATATGCTCTGTTATCATACCACTACCCACAGGTCGTTGGCGCCTATCTTGAATTTAGTGTACATGTGTTGTCTCATTCTGTTATGACCACTCGGGATGAGTTATAATTGTATGGTCCCTTCTGGACAGTTGGAATATCCATTGTTTTGTTGTGTTTTGGGTGTTCTTTATACCACTTTGCTTTGTAGTGCCTTTTGATGATGGTTTTCGCTTCTTCATAGCTGACCAGGTTGTCATCCTGGGACAATCCTGCTCCCTCTTTAGCCAGTCTGTCAGCATCTTCATTCCCCTTGATCTTGCAATGTGAGTGTATCCACTGGATTACTACCCTCTCAGAATCATGGGGCAACTGGGCTAAGGTTTATCTGAGATCACTTAGTTCTGTGTTCCTTTCAGATTTCAGTGCTGAGATAACAGACAATGTGTCTGTCAAAGGCACTATTTTTCCATTTATTTGGTTCACATGTTGTGGTGCCATTTTTGTAGCTGTACTGGGAGTCTACCTCAGCCTGAAATGGTTGAGAGCTTGCCAGTGGCCAGAGCTAAGGTTTGTTCTACTCCATTTTTTAGTCGGAGAACAACTCCCCATCCTCCCTTGTGGGTGGCATCTGTAGCTGAGCCATCCGCGTATGCATGTGTCCAGGAGTCTAATAGGTTGTTTTTGTTTATGTGTTTTCTCGATGAGCCTTCTTTCCAGGTCTGTGTTCCTTTCTTGCCAATGCCACATATTTCTTCGGAGAGCTCTGGGAGCCTTCATGCCCAATAAGGGAGGTGCTGGCTGGTTGTATGTGTCTTGGTTGAGTCAGTGTCAATATTGGGTCTTTGTGAGCAAGTTCTTTGGAGTTTGCCACAAAGTTACTTCTTTCCATTTGCCCCTACATAGCAGTTGATTCAGGGTGCATTGGATGGCTTATCAGTCTCTTTATTTTCTCCTTATTGAAGTACCTTCATGTCCCGCCTATCCTCCATAGGCTGAAGCCCTGTCAGTTTCCAGTACATCTACGGGTATAGACTTCATGGCTCCAGTGATGATCCGTGAGGCCTGATTTTGCACTCTGCTTACCTTTACAAATTGTGTCTTGGAGGTTGTGGCCCAGACTGCTATGCCATACTCAAGTACTGGTCAGACTCTTCCAGTGTACAACCTTTTTAAAATGCCACTATCTGCACCCCAAGTGGTGCCTGCTAGTTTGTTCATTATCCCCATTCTCTGCTCTGCTCTTTTCCCAACTTTGTCTATCTGTGTTTTCCAAGTCAGTCTGATGGCTGTCCAGTGCCATTCAGAAGCCACAAAAAACAGGAAAATTTCAATAATCAGGAAACTACATTAAATGCATTTACTTATGAGTAAATTATAGTTTCATCTTCATATTGGGGAGAAAAGAGAGGGGAGGTGTAAGGGTTTTAAAGGAACCTCAGTCCTACACAGAATAAACCCCACACACCTACCACACTGTAGAAAGTGCAGTCACTCACTCATGTGAGACAGTACAGCTATCTTGCTTGAATGTCCTGGACTACATAAAGCTAGACAAGAACTCCTCCCACCACACCCATCTGTTCATAATACCCTTTACACTAGTCTCCCACAATTACAGAACACATGCAGATTCTACAAAATGGCATTGGCTGCCCAAGAGTGGGTTACCAGCCCTGGGTTTGAAGAAGAAGAAAGGAACCTCTATCTTAATTCAAAATGCATTGCAAAGCTCTCTCGAAGACCTATACTGTTAACTGTGAGCGGTTAAAATTTTCTTTGCCAAGCTGCCTTGTTCCCGAACCTAGTCCCCTTTGAGCAAAGTACTGCACGCCACTGGTCAGGGTAATGAATGAGCTGATATATTAGCTGGCATGGCTTGATATCAGAGGAATTGCAATGGACCGATAAATTAACAACATTGTGAAGCCTTTCCAAACAAAGGAGTTTCAGGGTTGTGAATACCAGTGCAGTTGTGAATATCAGATAGATAGATATTGATAAGAAAAGAATGATATACCAAATATGCAAAAAGACTGAGATCGATTAATCAACATCGAACTGACGTATTGGCTGCTGGACACTGTTGGTTTGCTACGCGAGATCGACACCTATGAACATGTCCGGGTGCTATGATAGTCCTCATATAACTGAAAACTTATAACTGATGTGATGACTGCTTTGATAAATATGGTTTTAGGTAGCCACCTGCAGTAACAGGCTGCAGTAACAATTAATCTTCTGCGTCCGTCCGCTGTGAATTCGGGCATTAGCCATGATGCCTGATGCGGCACTTCTGACTGATTTTTGTGTGAAAGCCTGCTTTACCATTTGACTGGTGTCCCTCGCCATGCAGGCGGGCCTTCGTCGACTTCAGAGGTACAATTTATCTTATATCATGGTCAAAATGTACATGTCTTTGTTTTAACAATAATAAGTGTGGTTTGAACTTGACTAACAATTTAAAACTTCCAAAATAATTATATCTGAAAGTGAACACAGTTTACCAATTCTGATCTCAATCTTGAACACTGCACTACCAAACATAGCTTTTCTCTAGTGGACCAAACTTCAAGTGGTTTCTTTAGCTTCAGCCCTGAATACAAGTTAGAAACTGATTTATGCAAAGTAAGGGTTGCTATAGATCTTCACCAAAAATGAGATTACAACCAAACAAATAATTCCTTTTCCTGTGGTCTAATTACATAATTAAGTGTTCCCTGTTTCTACTAACAGCTCTAGTAAACGGTGAGCATCTGGCAACAACAAAACAAACTTCTGAAGTTACTGGGTTAAAACTTTAGACTATGGGTGAGAAAACCTACAGAAACCTCTGGCAGAACAAATCTTTCAATAGATGATTCTAGGTCAAACAGCATGAGGACATATCTCGATTTCCATTTTCATCAACACTTGCCAAGCGCAAAAGCAAGAGAGGCTATAATGAAGACTTCATAACCTCCAACACCAAAACTGAACATGTCAACCCCTAATAGGCAATGGAAATTAAATATGTACTCATCACAAGTTAATGAATAGAGGAATAAGATGGTATGATAGGGTCACCAATGAGGAACTTATGGAGAGAACAAGACAGATTCCAGTGAACAAACAGGTTAAAAAAGCTGGCGTTGGATAGGAGACACTTTGCGAACCGGAGGGATATAACAAGAAGGGTCCTTGCCTGGAACCTGCAGGGACAGCGAAAGAAGGGAGCCCAGAAATACACGGAGATGAGATTTGGAGGCGGAGATCAACAATATAAAGAAGAGCTGGAGGAGCTGCAGGAGATAGCTAGAGATAGGAAGACTTAGCATGGTTGGTTGAGGGCCAATGCCCCAATCCGGGTAAAAGGCAAAGAGAGAGAGACAAGTTAATAGTATGATCAAATATTTTACAGGGGCTGTCCCTGTGAATCATCACCAAATAGGCAGGTCCTGAACTTAGCCAGTATCTATCAAGGATACTGATGACAACTCTACAGATTGAAGATTCTGGATTAAGCAGTGTAGAACAATTGGTCAAACCGTCCAAACACAAACAAAATTACGCAGTGGAACAGTGAGGAGGAAGTGAAAAATATCTTCTTCTTTTTCTTCTTTTGAATGCTCCACAATGACCACTTGTTAACCACTCGTGTGATTTGTATGTGATCTGAGCCTAAGAGTGATTGTACGTTGTGCCAGTTGTCGCCAACAAGTAGGCCAGCACATCTGATTTCTGTGATGCTTTTTATTTACTAGGTAGCTTCCCTAAGTCCTACATCAGTCGCCTCTTACAACATGCATTGTAGGTAGCAGTGATATTATTCTTTGCTTCCGTGAGGACCTGCACCAACTATAGAGGCAAATGCAAGAAGGAGACGATACTGAAGGAAAAGTTAAAGTAATGTTTGTAATAACAAATGTGATGAAAAATACAAAGATACTAGATAACAAGGTGTTGCCAACAGAAATATTTCCAGAGGCAAACTGAATATACACAAACCTTTGTGGAACAAAAAACTACAAATGATTTATAATCAAACATCTGCTGTATGACCAAAAATGTAATACAATACAATTGAAACCAAAATTACAGAACATAACAGACAATAAGCTATATTCAGAGAAGAAAAACTAAACAACCTTACATTAGTCTAGCTGGAGACATAAAAAACTGCATCACCTAACATGGAAAACATCACATCAGAAATATGGCAACGGATCAAATGTCTGGATGAAAAGAAAGAAAAAGACTCAAGGAAGTGTTATTATTGAAGAAAATGGATGATCCTACAATGGTTCAAAGGCTGCTAACATTCTAGTAAATTTCTGCTTTGAAGAAAGAGAGACAAAAAAACCTCAAAACATTCATCTATTTCCCCTCCTATTTAATGGTTGCCTGTTGTTTGTGGCATAGAGATTCTATGAGTTGTATTATGTATGCTGGAAAGTCCGTCTTTTCATGATGTTCCACATTTTCTGGTGTTGTATATGGTCAAAGCCTTGCATAGTCTATGAAACATGCATGCAGGTCTATGTTGTATTCTCTGCATTTCTCGATAATGAGTCTCATGCTACAAATACAGTCTCTAGTGCCTCTACCTCTTCTGAAACCTGAATGTGTTTAGTTGTATTTCATCTTCTAATTTTTGTTCCACCATGTCTTCATTATGATTTTTAGTAGGATTTTGCTGGCATGATTTATAAGGGCAATAGTTCTGTAGTTGGTGTATAGTTTCAGGTTTCCTTCTTTGGAATAGGTATAAAAGCTGATCTTTTCCATTCTTTTGGGAGGGCTATTCCATATCTTTGTACTTTATGATATCCGAACACTGGCCTCCCACTGCTTGAATCAATTCGCTGGTATATCATCGCACCTGGTGACTTCCCTCTCTTCAGGCTTTTGATGACCAGGCGCACTTCATCCAACATGGGCTCTGGTTCTGTCTCTTCGCTTTCTGTTATTATCTTATGTGGATTTTAGATGTGTCTTCACTATGTTTCTGCAGTACTCACGCCATCTTTTAAGTACATCATTCTTTTCTGTTAATGTTGTGCCATTGTTATCGTTTATGACTTGTATTGATGGGTTTGTATTGATGGACTTGTATTGAAGTCACGTGTCATTATATTAATTTTTGTTGTATTTCTCTCTTTCCTTGTTTTCTTAATTCATCAAATTTATTGCATGAGGTGACTATGTGTTGTTTCTTGTCTTTTTGGATTTCTTTCTTGACTTCTCTTGAGCAGGTTTTATATTCATTGCTGTTTAGTTTCAACCTCGTTTGTTTTAAACTTTCTTCTTTCTTCAATTAGCTTCAGTGTTTTTCAGTTATGTAGACCTGTTTCTTGTGTACTTTCCTGGGTATGATATTTTGTGAGGAGAGTAATATATTTTTCCTGTGTTCCAGTTTGTCATGTCTTCTTGAGCCGCCATAAGTATGTAAATTTGTTTTTTGTTTCTATGTTGTAATTCTAGTGGAATGGCATTTGTATCAAAACGTATAGGGCCAGCTTTCTTTGTTGTCTTCAATCTTATTTAAACTCTGCCACCAGCAGTTCATGTCGGAGGCACAGTCTGCTCCGGGTAGTGTCTTTACTTATAGAATACCTGTTATCCATCTTCTTTGGACCAAGATGTAATCTATTTGGTTTCTGGTGTTGCCATCTGGTGAGGTCCAGCTGTAGTCTTCTTGGATGTTGCCAGCTTGGGGTGTTCGTAATGGAGAGATTATTTTCTAGGCAAAATTCAATTAGTTTTGTGCCTCTTTCGTTTCGTTGTCCTATACTGAAAGGACC
The DNA here is from genome assembly GCA_020796225.1 of Arion vulgaris. Classification (NCBI taxonomy): domain Eukaryota; kingdom Metazoa; phylum Mollusca; class Gastropoda; order Stylommatophora; family Arionidae; genus Arion; species Arion vulgaris. The sequence goes on from JADZMA010000070.1 coordinate 77,631, forward strand.
TTTTATCTTTTCCTCCTCTTCAGCTGTTTCCTTGCCGACCTTTGCGTTGAAATCGCCCATTACTATCAGGATGTCTCTTTTGCCAACTTTATCTATTGCTCCTTGTAAATTTGTGTGAATTCATCAATCTAGTCATCAGGAGCTGTGGTTGTTGGGGTGTATGCTTTATTGATGTGATCTTTCTGTTTTGTGATATTGTGATTTGCCTGTAGTCTCATCATGATGAGTCGGTCGTTGATAGGATTGTATCCAAGTAGTGTTGTGGATATTTTCTTTGCAAAAAGAACTGACTCCACTCTGTCCACTTTTGCCTTCCCTGAGTATATTACTGTGTCACCTGTTGAGGTTTTAAAGTGCCCTGGCCAGCCCATCTGTGCTCGGTTATTCCAAGTATAGGTGTTTTCGTTCTTTCCATCTCATTGCAAATCATGTGGAGTTTGCCATGGTGAACTCCTTACATTCCATGTTCCTATTCTCAATTTCTTCATAGTCAATGGCAGGTCTTTCGCAGATAAGACAGTCAGGCTTTAGCCATCATCACATTACTGTTGATCTACCATCTTTCTCTTCCCCAGTTTGCAGAATTGGTCTGACTGGCCTTGGGGACATGCCATCTTTGAGTTTTAGTTAATTTCATGTTCTGCATCAAGTTCTTGGCAACACACAATCAGTAGTTTGCCATTGCTTTCTGATTGGTTCTTGCCACTTAACCATGATGATCTCTGGTGTGCCCTGAGCCCGATACCAGGCTGTTCCAGTTCCCGCCTTGAAGCCGTTGTTGACATTGTCAATCTTCGCCTTTTCTGCTGGCAGTATTGTGCACTGTAGAAGGAGACTTCCTTCAAGTTTTGTTCTCGTAGTTTCGCGGCTAGTGAAGGTGTTGCCTGGGTGGTGGCACTGCTGTACACAAGCAGACTCGAGGAGCCATCGTGAGCTGGGCAGGGTGGGAGAACCAAATGACTAGGCCACCCTAAAAGGACTGGTGCCTCCTTTATTTATAACCCATTCACTATATGATTATATCTAGTTGAGATATGCATATAATTGAGAGGGGAATATCAAGAGGTGTAAGTGTAGCAGTCTGTCAGAGTGTAACATCAGAACAAGAAACCAAATTGATGCAGTTGATAGTAACTCGTAACAGTAACTGTTAAGTGGTCAGTGATAGGAGTGGCTAACTATAGACTATATAGTTAATACTAACTACTAACTAACCAATAACCAAACATTGACTTGTGGAATCAGTCAGAAGGCACAGCTCTAGAAGTTGGTAATAGTAGCAAATAATACTGGTAAGACAAAAATAAAATAGATTATATAATAATACAACAGAGGTGGAGAACAAATATAACAACTGCCAAAACCCTACCTAGTGCAGATTGTGGAAGTCATCCCGAACTATTAATGCGATGCTAAAATTTAAACTCAGAAAATTAGAAGAAACTACACCAGTACGTTTTGAGCTAAAAATACCACAGGCATGGAGTAGAAGTGAAAACCAGATTTGAACCACTGAAGACAGTCCACGAAGAGATGACATCAGATGTGTTGGCCCCACATGCTAGAGATATCCTCTGTCATCATCCAAAGATGTGTTACCACGAAGAAAGACATAAATAATGAGTGGATTGCAAATGATACACAGAGTTAATGCAACAGAGAAGGAGAAAAGGAACAGGAAATGCAAAGGAAGAAAGTAGGCTGCCTACAAAATATAACAAAGAAATAAGAAAGAATATAAGAAGACATAAAAAGCAATACCTACAAGATTGTTGTGCAAGGTTATAAAAACACCAGGCGAAAGGAAGCTGGAAATGTTCGAAGAAATAAAAGCAATGACCATAATGTTTAAACCAAAACTTTAGTTAGTTAGTCTTTCCTCTTGGGCCTGTGGGCGCCATGAGGCAGAGGTCATAGTTCTCCATGTCTGTGATTCGTTGCTATCTGTTTTAGGTCTTTAATGTTTACTAGGCCCATCGTTGAGCCTTCTCTGGTGATAGTTCTCGATGAGTCTCTCTTGAGTCTTCCTCGTTTTCTTTTTCCCTCTTGTCCATATGGGGATTGGTAAGGAGTCTTCTCTCATCCATTCTAAGTGTGTGGCGATGTAGTTCAGTCGAGCACTTTCTTATAAAATTTGATACATTTTCTTGCTTGGTCTCTTGTCTTATTTGTGTAGTGGGTCTGAAATCTGACCATTTGAGGTTCAATATTCTTCTAAGACATTTATTCTCAAAGTTATCTAATTTTCTTTCTAGAGCTTTGTTGCTTTCCAACTCTTGCATCCATAAGTTAATACTGGAATCACACAAGAGTTAAAGATCTTTAATTTTAAGTGCTTGCTGAGTGAATTGGACTTCCATATATTTGACAATTTGTTAAAGCACTTGATGCCAATGCGATTCTGTGTGGAATTTCTGGTGCTGTATATCCCCCGTAGATGTCATCATACTCCCTAGGTATGTAAAACTTTTGACTTTTTCAAGAGTGTAGTTTTTAGTTGAATATTTTCTGGACTGCTGGTAAGGTCAACAATTTTTGTTTTTGTGGTGTTTGTTGGAGACCAATTTGTCCTGAGATATTTTGGAGAAGGTTTGTTTTCATTTGAATATCTTGATGTGATGAACTCAAAGGCTATATCGATCAGCAAAACCAAAACTAAATACAATAAAAGACAGTGTAGTAAGAACCTAACAGAACAAGATGAAATTCTCAACAGATGGAAAGCATATTGCAGCCAAATATATATGAACAGAGGTTCATATAAAATATTCAGAGAGAAAAAGTCAGACTTTTCACTAGAGGAAGTTGAATGGGTAATAAAAAGCTTGAAGACAGGAAAATCACCGAAATGTGATAATATTTCAGCAGAGTTTACCAAATATGGAGAGAGCAGAAGCATAAACATATTAAAAATAGGGAAGCGGAATATGGTCGAACAAATGGAAAAGATCAATATTTATCCCAATACCTAAAAAGGGAGACACCAAATTATGGATCAACTATAGAACAGTGGTACTAATTAGCCATGGAAGTAAAATCTTACTAAAAATAATTATGGGAAGAATCTGTAGAAAATGGAATTTTAAAAATATCAACATAACACAAGGTGGGTTTAAGGCACAAGGTACATCGACCATATATTTAACATGAGAACAATCATATAGAAAATCTAAGCGAGTATAATGTAGATCTATACACCTGCTTTATTGACTACTCAAAGGCATATGATTGTGTAGAACATCAGGAATTGTGGAAATTATTGAAAGAAATGGGATTTCCATTACATTTAATAAAGATCATAAGAGGACTTCATAGTGATCAAATGGCGGCTATAAGAAAATGCGATGAAACATCAGATTGGTTTGACATAAGGGAGTCAGACAAGGTTGCATTCTGTCGCTGTGTCCGTTTAACAGATATGCAGCAAACATCATGAGGAGATGTTACCGTGAATGCAGAAACAATATGATCCTTTTATAATCGGAGGAAGAAATACCGAACTAAGATATGCTGACATAGCAGTTTAATGTCAAAATCTGATGGCCTGCAGAACAATATTAGAGGCAGGAGTTCCAGGAGCAGAGCAGACCAAGAAGAAGATGGCTAAGATACTAAAGAAACCATGTGAAGAGACCATCGACGAAGTGTGTGAACTGGCTAGAGACTGAGTGAATTTCAGATGCGCTGCAAAGAGAGCAACGTCCTATAAAGGATCGCACCTTGATGATGATGTTAGAAATGAATTTAGCTAACATAGATACAGAAGGGGAACAAAGATGTCAAGATGAGAATACAAAAGCAGGAAACTTTATAGTAAGATATGGAAGTTGAAGGAGATCAAAACAAACACATTCTGAGAATTTTACAATTAAAAGGGAATAAAGTGCAGTTCTATTTAACGGAAACATGAAGGACAAAGAAAAAAACCACCAGAAAACTACAGACCTTCATAAATGGATGTTTACGTAGAATAGAGGACTGAGATGGTATGATTATAAGATTACAAACGATGAACTCAGAGAAAGAACTAAGCAGATACCATTGACCCAAGGTAGTGGAGAAAGAGCTAAGGAAAAGGCCTGGCGGTGGATTTGAGAAGACCTATCCGAGACACTGCAAGACAGGCACTGTGTTTTGGAACTCGCAGGAAAGAGGAGTAAGGAAGACTTTTACCTGGAGAAGATGGCTGGAGGCTGATATTAAAAGGATAGGTAAAACATGGAAAGAATTGGAAGGGATGGCGGGAGAGAGGAAGAGCTGGAAGAAGTTTGTTGAAGACCTGTGCTCCGATGGTAGCTGAAATGTGAAGAAGATAGAGACACAATGGATTGGAAAGACCGTCATGAAAAGGCATCTATGATCCTGGCAAGAAGTAATTGAGTAATAGATTAGTAAGACCGCGGAGAAGGGATACACTGACACGATTCATTTAATGATTACAATCACAATGTTAGTAATATTCAATACGTGATTACAATATAATATTTTTATTATGATGTTTACTCACTGATATTAATAATATTGTTAATTATAAATTACTAATTTACTGATAATGGCGAACCACGATGCCGATGGTAGTTGTTACAAACTTTGTAACTATTAAGTTTGTAAGTTTATTGACTCCGAGCATCATGACGGCTGCGAAGTCAGACAGGCATATGAATATATGAAAAGAAATTCAAGGTCTGTTAGAATGGGAAAGTTCTGATCGAACAATTTATTGGATGATGAATAAATATATATATATCATAACTGTCATATAATAAACAGGAGTCTTACGATATTTGAAGTAGATGGAACCGCCATGTTTACATGTGATAATTTTCCTGATATTCAAATTTTTGCGTGTTTCAGTTGGACGTTGTTTTCTGTGGCTTGTTATCCATAAAGTTTATCCATAAAATGTTCAATCTTCTCTATCTTTTCTTTTGTCCTTCTCTGCTTTTTGCCGCTAGGCGTAGCAGGTTTAACTGATGATCGGTTTCCGAGATAATGCACCTCGGTCCTTGTATGGTGGTATTGTGGG